>VKOC01002685.1:0-10318 GCA_009364415.1 Spea multiplicata | reverse complement strand
AGTGCCTCGACATCGAGGCATTGCAGCAAGGCCGTTTAAGCGAAGAAAGTGATCCTTGATCACTTTCTAAGCTTATTTAATTTTTTGACGGTTCAGGACCGTCAAAGGTCATTTAGTGACCTTCTTGTTATGACGGTCCTGAACCGGCAAAGGTCGCGAAGGGGTTAAAAGAGTTACACCTATTTCATTTACCTTTATTGCCCTGCCTACAAGGCCTTTACTTATTGATTTCACAGTGTGGAGGACATTTCACATCTTCATGCCTATAAGGGGCCAGAATGTCGAGCACAAACCGAAAGCATAACCCTGTACTAAGCTAAAAATGTAATAGGCCTTCTTGGTTCCTAGGAGGCTCAAACTGGGTTGTCCACATACATTATGTCCAAATAGGTATGTACTAGTTTTGTAAGTGATCAAAGGTTTAAGGGTAACAAGAAAACATTAATTGCATATTATATCTCATATTATGGCTTTATTGTATAAAACAATTGTATTTTTCAGTTTCTATGGCAGTTATGTATCAGTGTCTCACATACCCATTAATTCATAGCGAAAGATATGAATGATAACATTTTACATTAATTATTAATTAATTGTTCCTCAGCAGACATTAAGTCTTGGGGAAGTTTTTGGAATTCAAGTGTACTGGGGATGATGGTGGCCATTTGGCCATGTAGATGCTTATGCCAAGCACACAAGCAAAAATAGACTAAACTGCTGGATTCAGTTGTATCTTTATCACAGATACAATAGTAATTTTTTTAATATGGGATTCTATAGAAGTTAATAGTTAAATTAAACACAACATATAAGTAGAGTAGAGCACAGGGCTAAATATGTTACCAGATTGTGCAAAGAAATTGTATGTAGATCCAAATAATGAAGCAAATTATGTTTATGTTTTTCTTTGTTGTGCTATCAGAATGAGCACTACTTTCTCATAAAATAACGAGTATATATTACAATGAACAGACTGTTCAGAGTTAGGTGGCATAGATTACCACAGCCAAGCTTATTTCTAAACTAAAGGAGCGTACAAGCTATCAAAAAACATTACTTGGAGGGGGTAATCCAGTCATCAAAAATTGGCCATCTGAAATAAAATAAAGAAATAGCACATACCTCCCTCAAATCCTGCATTAATCAAGTGATTTTTAATTGAATTAAATAATGCTATGACTTAATATCAGATGGAATTCTCAGATTAATCAATTTGATGGCTGGGTGAGGCTTTACAGCTGCTATAATAAGCACAGAAGAATGGCCAAAAAATATTATATACAGGGAAAATTTCATCTATGCATCACATTGCTTGTAAATTAACAGGCTAAACTTTGTCAATGGTGAAGTGTGGTTGCAACATTCAGCATTGAGCTCCCACCTACGGCCCTGGTAACTAACATATACACTAGCACACACTTACTGTGACAGTAACACAGAAGTAAGGACGATAGAAATACCATATGCACTCCAAAATTCTTTGCCAAATTATAATTATCTAATTCTATCTTCCTTACTTCTATAACCAAGTTTTGGTTATTTTTTGATGTGCACCAAATTATTTATATATCACTCTATCACATCTCTCTCCATCTCACACTTCATATCCTTACCTTGAACAGAGTCTCTCCTTTTGGATTTTAGCATTTTATGATAAAATGTAGTTTTACAGAAACTGATGCAGCCTATGGTATGTAGTTAATACTTTACAGTTTACAATACAATAAAGAGTAGTTCAGTGGTCATACAGTACACACTTTTTGAATAGACGTCAGTAGATTTCAATACATTAGGAAATGTTTGGGTCCCTGCCCTGTAGAACTGACATTTTTTTGTAAACCTCTTGTTACTCTACACACCCCATGGCTATATGGGGAATTTCAAATAAAACCATCCATACTTTCCCATGATGTCCTTCTTTTCTAGGTCAGTGGAAAATGTGTTCGATTCTGTAAATAAAATACTTTTCTAAATGTCTTACTCAGTTACGTAAATCAAAAAGTCACCCTGCCCCTAGCCATTTTAAATGTAGGGAGAAATGCATAGGGGTCTGAAATCGTTAAATTAGAGCATCCCTGCAGGTAATTATCCCCATCTCCTAGAGGTGGCAGTGCTTAGCACTAATTGCGCTGGCATGGGCACTGCCCATTCACTGATAAAGTTCCTGATAATAAATTGTATCTATGCATTTGCTAACAAATTGGCAGGCACAATGAGTATATAAAATTGCATTTCATGCATCTCGTCATTTATTCATTTGTGGATCACTGAATTAAGATAGGAAGCAGGGCCTGTCCTCAATAAAACAGCACCATAAGCATTTTTCAAGTCTGACTTCTTATCTGTGCCACTGAAGTACATGCTTTCTGAGCACACAGCTTGATTGGATGGACTGCACTTTTTTTTTTATAAATATTTAGTAACAACATATTAAAAATGCAGTTTGTTGTAGTCATATTGTCACAGTTTCTATTATACTATACAAACGAATGTATATGTTGGCATCGGCCAGAAATTTTATCCAATTTTCCCAAGAAGTATAGCTTATACTATTGGCCAGGATTCCCTTTTCCATGTGGCATTGATGTATTAATTGGGATTCTATGGACTGCACATTTTATTGTTCAGAATATATAAAATGTTTTCAGTATGCCGATATTGTTTCACTACTGGGCGGTCCATGGATGAGTACTTACATACTCATCATTACTTATCATCAATGTACTTATCATTAGACTCAAACACTCTACACTCAAACCTTAAGGGAGATTATTACTATTTTTCATTTTGTGAAATATGACTTACTGATTCTATTCAAAATGTGGTTGATAAATATGAAGGATGATACATAGGGCTATTACTGCTTGCTCATGGAGGCATAGAACTTGTTTCCTAAAGTTGTTTTTTTTAAATAATTTGGATTTTTTGTTCACTATTTACTAGTACTATACTCTGTTGTAGATGGACATTTGGTCTAATACAACTAATGATAACCCTGACACATACTAACACACTTACACATACCAACACATTTAAACACACTAACATACTAACACACACTGTAACATACTTACACACATATATTAATACACACACAATGGCATACACATTTTTTTTTACTTTTTTGGCTCAAGACAGCTCTTCTGCTCCCTCGCAGTCCTCACACTCTGCTTGTTTCTGAGTGCTGGGAAATGACATAATACCCCCACGCTCATACTCAGCATGCTAGCACTGCCCCAACTGAATACAAAGTACAACATGCACCTTAGGGTTAAAGTGAGCCCTAAAGTGTGAATGGTACTTTTGTACAGTTAACAAGTGCTCCCCTGCAAAACCCTAGGCTCCAGGATGTGATTTATTTTCACCATGACTACCTGGGGTTTATTGTGCCTTGTTCTATACATAATTAAACATTACAACCCAAAATGTGCTTAATTCATTAGTTGACTTTACGAATAAATTTACCTGGAGAGAAAGTTTTCCAAGGACCTTGTCTTGTCTTCCCTTTTGCATGCAATTCCTTCCCTTTTTTGCTTCTCCATTTCCTTGATTCTGGATTGGAAAGTGTCTACTATATCAAATATTGACTTCATTGCAATGGGGACCTCATAGTATTGCTGTGCAAAAAAAAGAAAAATAATTCACACAAAAAACTTTAGATACAGAAAAAAAACACAATGCATGATTTACTGTATATATATATTTTTATTTTTTGTATATATATTTTTTTGTGCATATATCGACCAGGGAAAACAAGGACAAATGTGGTGGGCTCTATATCACATCCCCACAAAAGAAAAATGGGAAAACACTGAGGTTTGGACACTTAAGTCAAGTCATGGAAACTTTGGCAGACTTTCAGCTGTCAGGCCTTAAAGAATCTGTTATTAATTGGCTATTCCTCTGATTTAGAGAAAGCAGTTTGGGTGTAGTTCTGGGAAACTGTCTGACTTCCAAGAGCAACAAGGACACTTTCAGCGAAGGTCGTGTAGCCAGCCAAATGGCCCAGTCATGTAGAGTCACAAAAACATATCTGCCATAAAGTATACACTCAAACCTTCAATACAAACAAAAAATTTGAACAGTAAAGGCCAAAATTTACTAACACTGTTCCTAGCATATGGAAACACCACCAGTAAGTGGAAAATTATTGGCTAAGGCTTATGCGGTCCGGTGTATTTTGCTAATCTGTAGTAAAGATGCAATTGAAATAACCTTGTAGGTGTGGTCCTTTGTGTAAAATGTTAGTGCCTGAATAAACCCCCGTTTGAAGTAGACTTGATTTTTTTTTCTAGGACATGGATTTGTTTCATTAACACATAAGTAGATACCAAGTAGTTCTAGAATCTTGTCACTTTTATGGAACTAAACATTGTCACATAACACCCACCTACGTTCTACATTTATCAATGAACCAAAACATGCCATTTTTGTGTGAGTTCACAATAACATATACTTCTATAGGGGTCTATTTGTCTTACCAGAAACAACACTAGAGAACTCAAGAATGACATATGTGTAGGACAAAAGTGGCAGGTCTAGTACAAAAATCTGGTCAGACCTGGAGACCCCATCTCTAGAAGGATATTGACATATTGTTCTGTGGAGGGCTACAAAAATGGTAACTGCTTTACATAGTAAAATGTTTCATGAAAGACTAATGAGTGTATAGCTTGGAGGAAAGAAGAGAGAATGGGGAGATGTGACAGAAACATTTAAATACCGTAACAATTTAACAAAGTAAGGAAGGAAAGTTTCTTTCAGAGGAGAAATGTTAGACAAGAGTCCATAGTCTTATGCTGGAGGGTGGGAGGTTTAGATGTAATATAAGGACGTTTTATTTTACTGAGAGAGCGGTAGAGAGAATTTAAACATGCATGAGATAGATCTTGAATAGCCCTATGCCTACGTCAACACCAAGGATTGATAAAGGTCTCAGTTTCCATAATGGACAGACAAGATGGGCTGAATAGTTTTCAGCTGCTGTCAAATGCTATGTTCTATGATCCCACCTATATATGCATTTTGTATGTAAAATCTAAATGAAAACTTGCAGTTGGTGCAAGAGGTATGGATGGAGCAGGGGGGAAATCCCACCCAGAGGTTTTACTGAGTGTAAAACAACTCTCCTATACCCATTCTTCCTCCTACAATATATACATGTAATCCTTCACATAAAAACATGACGCTGGTAAATTTAATTCCCCTGAGATTTGTTTGGCTTCCTGTGCCAAAAAAATTACATTAACAAATGTACTCCAGTCAAGCAATATTATATTATGTATTTTTAATTATTTTATTATGAATTTATAGTTTTTTTATATTTTTTATTTATTTATGTATAGTCTAAGTACCATGCCTTTAACGTATGTGTCCTGATGATGGATCTTTTCACAAGCTGAGCTGTGTCCCGTCCCTGATCCCCAGCAACACAGCTTTGAAAAATAGGTTCATGCTATGGGCATGCCTGGCTCCACATTTTAGATTCCTTTATTTTTAGTCCAAGAATTTTTTCTTTTTTAAAGAACAGATAATGTTATTATAAGTACAGCTCTTTCATATCCTCAAGAACCGTGTTTCCTACTGCTTAGATGTGAAATCATGTTTCCTGGATGTAATCTGAAACAAGATTGTGTAATAGTATGTTTACATAAAGACTTATCAAAACACATGGTATACTGTTCTGTATGTGTTCTTGTGACTACACCTTACAAATAACCAGCAAGCTTGGCCTTTTGACAAGAATGTTGACTTATCCAAGAAATTGATTTTTTTTATCATTGCAGTCTGAGGAATTTGAAACAGTAAGGCTTTTATTAATATGCCCTGACAGAGTTCAAGTAAACTAAAGTGTATCTTGGAGGCTGCCTGTAGGACTACTGAATATTGTTTTGTGTTTCATGCATACTTCAAATTCGTCTTGATCTAAAGGTGTTTTAACCTTGTTAAAAAAGTACTTATATACTTAAACATACGGTATTAGTGCTTCTCATCCTATTGCAAGAGACAACTGTAAGAGTATACAAAATTCTACCTGGTGTCTACCTGGTTCTCCATTGGGTGGGAGCAAGGATGCTGGCTTACTGACACAATGAACCACACAGTCACAAGATCTTCTAGTTTGGTTGATAAACATAACATGACTTACCATTTGTCTAATACCCAAACTTTTAAGCTGTTTTTAGTATTAATACACACTAATTTCATCACACAATATTTCCTCAGTGCTTATAGCAGCGCTATAATATATTATGTCATAAGCATTTGAAGAGATGCTCTGAGATACTACATATTGTTATTATTAGTTTGAATAGGTAGCATTAAATATTGCTATCGTTAAAGCAGGATAAAAATGGCTGCCCAGCACCAAAGTTCTTTAAAAGGGCTCACAGAAACATTTCTGTGGTGGGTATAGGGAGGACAAAGGAATTTAGTTTGGGGTAAAAGAAAGAGGTGATTCTGTATTGAACGGGCACTTGGATATGAGGAGAAGAGACCTAAAGTTACAGGTTCTTAGGGGGCTTGTAGGAACCAAACAAAAAAACAGAGCATCACCAAGGTCTCTATTAACTTTAAAGTTGGCCATATTAAAAATATGAACTTTACTTATTTAATTATACGTGCCTTACCTTAACCTTCATGTCCAAATCTGTTAGGACCATAAAGAAATCATTGTAAGTCATTCCGTATTCTTTTCTCAATTCACTTATAAGGTCATGGTCCAGTAGATCATCATCACCTATTACCTTCATGGGTTTTTCATTATCTAAAAAAGAAAAAAAAGGCATTTGTGTTAAAAAATACAGAAAGCATTTACCAAAAATGCATCTAAATTAGCAAGGAATGAATCTGAAAAGCTGTATAGATGCTGCTCATTATGTTTGTATTGATACACAGAGAGCTGTGCTGTCAAAAAAAAGTTTTTCAAAGAAACAATCTATGCACAAGGCAAGGCAAAGCCATTAATCGTAGCAAAACAACAACTTATCTTTCAACGAATGTTTTACTTTGTTCTGTCAAACTATTCACTACATATTGTAACATTAAACCCTCACTTTTTACTACAGAGGAGGCCATCATTTTTAACTTGAAACATAGGCTTTTCACTTTGGTCCCCCAGGCAGGGAGAAGATAGTTGTGATTGAATCAGCAGCCCTACTACACTCAAAAAATGATTTGCCGTGTTTGCCATGAATGCATTTGTGGGGTGCTAAAATGAGTGTTTGGGGGGGTCAGCGTACTGTTTTAAACTGTGTGTGTCCGTGTACAGTGTTAAACCATCTTGGGTGTTAGTGTATGGTGTTAGAGTGAGTGCTCGTGTTCAGTATGGTGCGTCGATGTACAATGTTAGAGTGCGTGTGTATATGAGTGTCAGTGTATAGTATTAGATTGTGTTGGGTGTCAGTGTACTGTGTTAGAGTGTATGTGGGGTGTCAGTATCCAGGTAAAGCTCTGCTTCCCTAGGTCTCTGGGATAATTTTCTCTTTTTCCAAGCAGGTAGTGACACTTGGCTATTACTGTTGCCCACCTGTGGTTTGCTAACACTGGCCTTGGATCCATGCATAGCTATGCCCACCACGCAAAGAGCTACCCCTGCCCCAATGCATGGCTAACCTCACAAACCCACTCACTTAGAGGAGGGAAAGCTCACCATATCCTACCCAAGGACATTCTTAAGTATGTTAATGTCTTAACATTTATATTGTAGTACATTTTTGTTAGCTTAATGAGAAACACTGATAGAGCACACATTGAAATGATTAGTCAGAACCATATTAGGACAGTCCCTTGTGTAGAAAACACCACTCTGCTTCTCTGAAGGCATTTAATATTATTTTATTAAGGCTGGGTAAACACTTGCAATTAAAAATGCCTGGCATATAAATGCTTCTTTCTGACTACTGTCAATAATTAAGGACAGCCCTACCATTTAGGCAATCAAGGAGGACACCTAAAAAGTTGTATGTATGCAGGGTGGTACTGTCAAAGATACAGGTCACCTAGTGTGCCCTGAATAGTATATATATATATATATAAGTAGTATATATAGTATATATATATTACTATATAAATAATATATACACATAATATCCATTATACAAATAGTCAGTTAAAAAAGCAGATGCTATATAGCTATATAGCTATATAGTCCTGCATTTATATGCATGACATTAATTTGCCTTTTTAATCCCTTAATGACAAAGCCCGTACATGTACTCAAAATGCATTGTTTTCAATGGGTTTTGTCACCGCCCATTGTCCTTAAGGGGTTAAATTCCCTTATATTATTCTCTGAAGTAATTGGAACGCATCATGGCAAGTTTATGTAACAAGAAAAAAATGTAAATACAAAAAGAGATCGAATTGCCTGTCAATAAGGATGCCAAGATACACGACCTACTGATACATCCCATCTGTCACCTTAACTGTTAGCGTGCCAGGTGTACACAACATTTTATGACATATAGGACAGCCAATTAAACTAACCATCAAAGCTACGCACGAGGTGCCATGGGGCCAAGAAATATCCACTGTTTGACAGATACATTTAAACAAAAAAAGAACATAATGAAATGGAATGAGTGAGTCTAAGTAATGGAAAACGCGAGAACGGTTGTGTGTAATTCCTCAGAAATGGCACGGACTTACGGTATTTATAACCAGTAAAAGAAAGACAAGACGCCTTAAGGCTGTATCATACAAAACACAAGTTAGTAGACTGTACTCTGGGATAACACAATTAGAAAGCTAGAATATATGTCCTTTCAAATAAATGCTAGATAATCTTTTTCACCAATTATTGCTACTTTAATTTATATATTGAGCCATCAACTTGGTATATCACGTGAGGGAAGTTTGGACTAATTCAAGTAAAAAGCAGTTCATTACAATACGTTTCCACATGCCATTAACTTTTCTAATTTATAAAATACCAAAAAACATATACAATCAAAAAGATTTCAATTGTAAGTATGCATACTGTATATAACACTCTTTACCCTTCCTTTGCATTTATCTTTTCAGTACAGTAGACAGGCATTCTGAGTTTTAAAAGTTTGGAATGTGATATTATCACCATATTCTGTTATTATGGTATTATTAATAATGGTGTGATCCAAAAAGCAGGAACATTGTGTTCTTTGCTTTAACGATAAGACTGATTTCAACAATTGCACCAGAGTTTCATTTACTCATATCTCTCAATTTGTGTCATTGTAAATATACCTGCCATTATACAGTGCTGAGAAATATGATGGCGCTACATAAATGAGAACATATTTATCAGTTTGGTCATCAGCTGTGCTCCACGGGTTGACTAGACTTTGTGGAACACATATGCTATTATGTGATATGGAATGATGAGCATAATTAAATGTTTCTGTATGGCGTCAAAAAGGCAATACAAAGTCCTAGTGTATCCTAGACAGCATGAAAACTAATGACCACAGTATTCAAATATGAGCTTCAAACTTTTTTATTGGGATAAGAAAGACTTTCTTTTGAAACTACATTTATCATTTTTATAAATCGAATTTGGGAATTTCACATAAACATGTATTCACAGCTTTACTAGTATATATGGGTAAATTATACAAAGCTAGTGCAAAATATGGGCAATGTGGTCACCTTAGCAACTACACAAAGTACAGCCTGGGGTGCTGTGGAGGCTATTTTTTTTTTAGAAGAGCCTACTGCTGGTGGACTCCCTAGTGAAAGAGAGGCTGCTTGGGCAGTGTGTGTGTGTGTGCAAGCAGTTAGAAGGCTCCAGAAAGGTAAAGGGATTATGGGAACTGGTGTGAGACCGGTAGGAAGTATGTGTTAGTGTGTGTGGGTCTGGGTTTGTTGGCATGTGTATATGAGCATGTGTGTGTGTGTCTGGTTATTTTAGTGAGTGTGCCTGGGTTTGTTAGCATGTGTGAGCGTGTACATGTTTGTTAGTGTGGAGTGCCTTGGTATGTCAGTGTAAATGTGTTAGTGTAAGTGTTGAATGTGTAGTTGTGTTAGTATGAATGTCTGGGCATGTTAAGTGTGAGTGTCTTAGTACATTTGTTTGTGCTTCTGGGTATTTGTATTAGTGTTGTAAAAATATTGATCTCTAAAGTATTTTTTTTGTCCAAGGGGAACTTTTTGGTACCTAAACAGTTAAAAAATCATCCAACAAACTGTTAAATATTAGAATGTATTCATGTGCTGCACTAATGCACTATGAAACTAAATCAAGCTAAAAATAATAGTGGTCATTTTGGCTCAAGATACATTTTCTTCACTGTAGGCCCTGTTTTTAAGACACCACAACGATTTTATATTGGTGTATTTC
>VKOC01002683.1:0-11364 GCA_009364415.1 Spea multiplicata | reverse complement strand
AACCACATGGACTCAGCATGTATATAATGTGCAGAACCACATGGACTCAGCCTGTATATAATGTGCAAAACCACATGGACTCAACCTGGGAGATGCAATTCCAGAAAATTCCCAACGAATATTGAAAGTAATGCAGGGCTCACCCTGTAACCACTCCAGTGAGGCACAGATAAGAAGGAGCCCTTTAGAGTAATGCCAGCTATATGTGGTTCAAAATCACTTCCACACACAGAACACACATCATTACTGTAATGATCCAGAAAATAACTGAAGAAACTAGCGACCAGAACTCATAAAAAGGGGTCCCAGATAGGGAAAAGAGAAGGGAAAAATCCCTCCCCAAAATGCACAGATGCAAAGAAACAAGGAATATAAATAATGAAAGACAAGTAAAAAATATACATACAAACATATATATATATCAGAAACCTATACTGTATATAAATGTGCATACCCACCTAATTATCTAGAATTAGGTGAAAGAAGCAATATGTAATGAATAATAAACAGATATTATTCAATAAATCAGCAATAAATGTAGGTAGGAAGAGGACTGACCTGCAGCTTTGGTGAGCAGCAAAGAAAGAGGAAGAGGAAGATAGTTAAGGAGTTTATATACCACCTATGTACTGTTTCTATTGGTTGTTTTCACTTGTGTTATTAACTCTTTCTTTGCTGCTGTTGGTGAGAGTAAAGGAAGATATGCAAAATACGAAGCCTCCTGTCTTGCCTTAAAATTCCTAGGTACATAAATGTTACATAGTTATACAGGTTTAGAAATATCAAGTCATTGAAATTACTTAGGATTGAAAGCATTACATGGGTAACATAAGCACTGTCTGAAGGGCCTGGCTACAGGTAGTTGGGACTCCTTAGTCATGCTGACCTTGTGCTTATAGCTCCAGGGCTTTCTCTTTTTCTAATCCTTTTATAATACCACTGTGACGGTTCTTAGAGTCACCCTGCCCCTCAGTTAATGTTATCCAGTGACATGAAGCCTTTTTGTGTGTTATTAATAAAAATGTACTTTATTATTGCTTTATTTCCTAACCGTTTACACACAGCACACTAAGGTCTGGGAGATAATCTAATCAAGACAATGTGTATTCCTTATTTTAGTGGCGTCTGTATCCTTTTGTATTGTTAATCCCTTTACTGCCCCTGTTGTCTCTGGGATGCAGATTAAGGGGGGCGGTTTGTATCCCAATATCTTCTTTTATGTTAATGTGTGTTTTGCTGGATATATCCAGCCGTCTGTGTCTAAAATAAATCAGTTCTCCTCTTGTTGTACCTACAGACTAGTCTTGCCTGGTTATTTGGGTACTGATTAGCGATATCCCTTTACTTTGCTTGGGGATATCGCCGACGGATTGCAAGGAAATTATTGTCCTGAAAGGAGAAGTCGCTCTTGGCGGAGAGGGACAACCTGAGGTCCCTGGTCGGTCCGTCAGAACCACACTTACCACATAATGTGTTTGACTGTGGTATTATAAAATTAAAGACTATTCAAAAGCATCAGTTTTTGTGGTATTGTTAAAAGTGGCATCTAAGACCACATGTGTGCATGCAAGACTCAGGGAATTATTTATGAAGGCCAACGGTGGTTCCAAGTGGGAAAAGTAGAACAGCCATCGGGAACATTCTACTGGATGCTATGATGATTTGCATCAGAAATGCTCATCAGACACAGCACCCATAAATGCATTATCAGGAGATTATTCAAGCTTTTAAAATGCTCTAATTGCTAAACTATGAAGTCACTACCAGAGTTTGTCCCAACTGGAGTCCGTCACACTTGGCCTTGTTACTCAAAAAAGCTAGCCCTTCAAAAAATGTAACCCAATTTATCTAGTTTGAAAGGCCACACTTACCATAATGAGTTTTAAGCAATCAACACACGGTATAAAAAGTCCAAATGTAATAGACTTCAGTCCAATTTTTATTGAGAGGCTGGCATAAAAATTCAAACACAATGCCAACGACATATGTTATGTGTTAGATGTTGGATTCCTTATCCATTAGTTCAGAAATACGGTTTTACAATGGTATTCAGCCTTATTCTTTCCTTCATATCTAAAAGGTCAAATGAAAGAAGGAAAAAAAACCCACTAATGGTTAACCCCTCATCTAATTTCAGTGGATAAATAGCTTTGCCAGTATGGTGGATTTACCACATAGGTTCTCAGTCTCTTGCCATCAACACAGGGTTTTAGGATTTCTTCACACACCAGGAAGATTTTACCCTAAGGCACTCGAATTTTGGCACCAATCTCCCCCTGTACCTCTCCTAGCAAAATTGCCCAGTGAAACCAGAAATGTGTATGTGATTCTAAATAATCTACAGAATACGCAGTTGGCCGCATAAGAATGAAGATAAACATTTCCAGTGCAAGTGATTAAATCATATTTGGTTATTACGTTTTTTACTCAGCAATTACCCTTCTAAAAGTCTTTACATACACTAGTTGTGACGTTCACTGCCCAGTATATACTATTGTGCAATCTAGCATTATACGAACTTTACATGGCACCATCCTCTGTGCTGAGCAGTGCAGTATGACATCATATCTCTGTGTTCTGCATCATAAAAGCATGCTGTGCAGCATAGGCTAAACTGTCCCTAGCATGCATCGCCCCAATTAAGAGGGATATTTAGAATCTCTCATAACAGTTTATGGATCTGCAGCACACTTAGGGAACCCGAACGACCAACAGGGTAATCTGCCACAATAATGTCGCACAGTGGCTGCCTCCTGCACCTGGCACACTAGGCCTAGTCATCTTAGACCTAAATACATTGTTGATACAAACACAATAAAGATGTGTGAATCTGAATCAAGTCACTGACTACATTTCCACATGTTTACTATGTGATGGACTTAAAGAAACTCCAGAAATGACAGAACAAATAATAAAAAAAAAAAACATAATACAAGTTTTTCATTGCCCTGTGTTCCAAGGTTGGTTCGAGTCCATTATGTGTTCAAAAAGTGGTCTCAGCCTAGGAAGCAAGAAACTTGAAACATAGAAAGTCATGTTAAAAATGGAGGATATAAATTAATAATTTGTATTAGAACAGGACGTTGTATGTAAAAGAAGAGAGGGAAAAGGCGATCGACCACTATAATATCAGGGAGAGGGTGGGAAATGTTTTTTAAGGAAAGACAGAAAAGTACACAGACGATTCTGTGTGAGATCTGTCATGACCTGACAAAAGGACCTGGGCATGACAAAAAATAAGAAGCACATTCTTGATGAGTCTCCTGAGTACTATTTGCTTCCTGGGTTTATCAGAGTCATTCCAAAGAGTACAAATGATGAAAATTAGTTTTAGCACAGCCTTAAGTGACAGTTTATCATTCTGATCCAAGCTGGCATTAACCTCTCCACAGTCTCCACAGTTATTGTAACAAGGTTTTAGATGCGGCTACAGACGCCGCTGTTTACCTCTGATGTGATGCAATGAGAATCCTGGAGACATTAAAGGCATAGAAAACACTATAGATGACCAAATATTTTAAATAGTACTACATATAGAAATGTAAAATATGCAATTTAACATGTCGGAAAAATTCTGCTTTTTCTATTAAATAGGGTACATTTCAGAAATATAGCCACCTGTGTATACCAACACAATGAATGGAACTCCCATCTCGGCATCAAAACAAACTATTGTGCTAGATTATTCAGTGTATATGAAATACGTTGTCCATCAAATTGGTTACATTTCCCACATTATTCTATTTTGTTATGGTAATGCTAATGAAGTCCTGATTATGCTAATGAAGTCATTGACCTTCAGAGTCAGTGTCTCTCTGGTGAATAATTATTAATACTATTATTTATATCTATATAAAAAATGTTTCCCTTTAAAAAACAAAATATTCCTTTATAACCTGCTTTTGTTCCCCCAGTTACAGCTTGTTTTTCAGTTCAATATGTCTTTAGCATGGTTTCACATTAAGTATGCTAAGACACACTAATTGGCAATTTTAAAATCGAGCCTGACATTTAAAGAAGAATTCCCAGTGAGCTAATGATTTCTAATGATATGCCTGACATTCATATGCGATAAAAGCCTCCCAGAAAACAAACCTCACCAATCATCATATACATCATCTACAATATCTCCGCTCCAAACATATTGATAATTAAAATAATGAATATCCTAATATTAGAACTAATATCAGAGCATTGCGTGCAGATACTATGTGTAAAAAGAGACCTCTGAGGTCCTGCAAGCTTATGCAATTTTAAAACTCGATTGGCTCAATAAAAAGGTATCATTCTTATTACATTTCATTAGATACTACTTTACGTGCAGCAAATGGTGTCATTCGGGTCCTCATTTTGTATAACTGGGCTGTACTTTTTCACCCATCTTTTAGTATATACTGTTTCTGGTTAGCCATTATTTCTGATGAAGGAACTGGACAAACACTTTGGTTTTAATATTATTACATTAAAAGGCAAAATAAAAGAAAATGAACATGCAATACGTCGAGATCACGGTTTGTTTATTCCTTATTTCATGTTACACTTGGAGACGGCTGGTTTAATGTACGTTCCAGGTGACTGCTTCTATGCCGAGTCCACTTCCGCTCGGTTTTGTTCCTGTGCTCCTGCTAGATTGATGCGTGGCAGCCAAGGATCTTAACACTTCTGCCGTGACACTTAAGATACGATCCCCTCTACACATATTTTTCCCCCCTCTCCTTTATGATCAGGTCTGAAGCGTACCTGGATATTTCCAGTCTTCCCTGTTTGATATACTAAGAGTCATATGTATAAAAAACCACTCAGCAGACACACAGCGGAAACCATAAATGAGGCATTTTTAAAGGCTTTGCTTATAAAATACAACTGTGAAAGCTGCATACGGGTCCACTTAATGTGCTTGGTAAGAAACACTGAAAAGTAACATATTTGGCAAAAACGCAGCTGAGCCAGAGATCTGGATGTCTAATAAAATACAGCAGTTCCCATCTGTTTTTGTGAAGGACTCACTCCCAATTTTAACATGTTAAAGTTACAGATGTCAGGTGGTATTGACAAAGTAAAAGCTGACAGAGAGGAAAATGACTTTACTAAATGATTCGATCCGCTCAACTGAATATTTATTTTAGAAAGGCTTTTCCATCAGAATGCCTATTGGCTTCATGTGGTCTATACTGTGTTTTATACCAAGTTTTCAGGAGATCTCTATCAGCTTCCTTGTCTGTGTTCCGATAAAATCGACTGTGCTGATCACCCAACACATCTTCCCTTGTGTATTTATATTGTACCCCATTAATGATGTCTTATTTTTATCCGCTTCTCCCTGTGTAAATTTGGGTGAGAGTGTGTGTGTCTATAGGCTCTGCCCTTCTTTGGAGGTTCATCGGGAGGTCAGAATAATGAAGACAGATTCACGGAGAATGAGAAGCGTTTCTGCACATCTCTTTCTCCGCTAATCTATCTGCGTTATTCTGGCCTTTCTGTGCACTTCCGCAAAATGGAAGGGCCATGGGGACAGCGTCTCCCCTGTCCCGCCCTTTTGCAGATGAAGAAAGAAGATGCGAGGAGCAGTGGACGAAGAAAGAAGACAGAAGAACAAGAAAATGCAAGAGAAGAAGTGGAGCTGCGGGACAACAAGTTTTATTTCTGAATGTAGTAAACCCTATGAATTTTGAGAATGAGCAAGAAAATTAATGTGTTGTCCGGAAACAAATGGCCCTAAAACGAAACTACTCCTTTTTGGTCCATTGGCACAAATCTAGAAGGAACTGTTGTGTGTCACTGGAAGAATCTATTATTGACCCCAATATCTAGAGGTAAAATCAAATAAATACGTACTGCTAGACCTTAATACCCAAATAATCTAAGGATTATGACATCTCCACAACACTTGTATGATTTGGTCATTTTATAGTTATCCTACAGTGGCCATCTCTCTGTAAAAATAAGATAATTGTCGAACATACTGTAGGTCATTTCACAAATTTGAGATACATTTGTATTAAAACAAACACATTAACTCCCAAATCCATAGTAGAATATTTTAACATCCTCTTGCACATTATTAATTATCATGTTTTGTAACGCTTTGTATTCCCTGTGTGAAAATAAATCAAAGCCATTGAAATGATGGAAAACATGCTCCAGGAGTAAGAAAGGAGAATCTATAATACAAAATGTGTTACAGCCAATACTAAAGGGACATACAGCCTGTGGGCTGCAAATAATACAGCGTTACATCTGGATTATACTGTACAGGATGGAGAATTTACATGGATTTTGTAGATGCTCCAACAAGCATCCCTCTATGGAACAAATATCATATGACAATTCTGGGTTTGAAGTAACGTAATCTTTAACTTAATATTTGAGAATTTTCTGCCAGGCGACAAGGTTAGTGCTCAGAGTAAAGTAAATCCACAACCTACTCTGACATGCGTTGCTGCTTTTGGGCATGCCCTGCTTTTTTGTGCACTGTTTGTCCATCAGGCCAATGACCATATGATGATATGGTCACCATCTTTCCGAACATGTTAGGCAGGCTGTAACAGCCAGAAAATATTTTGACAATTATTAGTGTCTACAAATATGTGATATTCATGAAAGCTAACTTTTAGTTAGTTTTTTTTTGCTTTGTTTCTGTTGATTTATGTAGCAAACTAACAGTTCATCATAAAACCCAACACATTTCCTATAGGTAGCTTCTGGCATCCAACAGCTTCAGTTATGACCCAGAGAAGCTGTTAGAGGTCAGTATTTATCATCATTGTTTAACTTGTGCTCTCTGCTCCTGGTACTTCATAGGGTTAGGAGAAGGAAGCTGATCCCGAGTCATCCTGAGTGTCCCCGGCTAACTGGTTAAGGCTTACATACAGTCTATGAAGAATTCATTCTTGACATGTAGGCAGTTAACACGGAACACTTGTAATATAAGAGACTATACCATGGGGTATATTCTCATTTCTATTATAGTTCAGTATGCATGTTTAAAAATGTCCATTAAGGTGTACAGGTGTCCATGTAATTTAAGCAAGCCATCCCTCTATTGCTAGGCTGCCGTAACTTCCAAAACAGTAACCCAATACTAGCATGGGAATCTTGCAGCCCAATATACTCTCAAAAGCAGTCATAATTACCGTCCACAAATACTTCCAAAGACACAAGAACAAAAAAGTCCTAGTCCCATGGGCTGCACAGATGGCACCAGGTCATCCCATGAGAACAGAAAGAAAGATGACTTACATTCATCAAAATGGAATGATTCTGTACTCTTAGGCAGTACATATTAAAATATTCCAGGAGTATTTCACCCATATCTCCTTAGACTATTATTAGAATTAACAGTTATAGCCCCAAAATAGCTAGAAGATGTCACTTTGCTAAGCCTGACAACAAATCCAGGAAATCATTAACAAACAATGCTAGCCTCTTTATCTTGCTATGGTTTTAATTTACTGGAGCCTTCTTTGCCTCGCCATTAGTCTCAGTAGCAATTAAGCAAATTACCATTAATAAGCAATAACATATCCAGTTACTTATTCATTCGGCTTATAGTAGCAGTCTGTATTCATAAAAAAAATGAACAGAGTGGAATGAAATGTTAGAAAACACTTGGTACAAAGAGTATTCTATTATATATATATATATATATATATATATATATATAATATATATATATATACAATATAATATAAAATCTATCTATATACCTGGTATACCTCTTCAGAATTTGTTGTATCCATCGGGCATCCATACTTGGAGAAACCTCAGCCTTTCCTGGCCAAAACCGGTTACACAATTGAGATGCAACTCAACCATCTCATGCTTCATCTCGTATTAGTCTGTCTCTGCATACCCCAAATCTCCTTACTCCATTAAGCAAGGAGACTCCATAGGTTCCTACTAACACTTAAAAACATTTTTTTCAAAAACCTATCCCCAAATGTCATTTTAATGTTTTATTTTAGCAGATCTTTGTAACTTAGTATGTTTCCTCTTTTAAAAAATAAATAGAAAAATAAGTATGAATATATGAATAAATTATTTGACCGATTGATTTAAGACTTTTCTTCACTGGATGATAACAGAATTCTGTTGAACTTCACTGCCAAACACCGTGGCACGTCACTTGAATTTCAATGCCTTTTTATCGAGAACAAACATGTCATGTCTGAAATAGCATGATTTAAAAAAAAAATGTATATTCACATGCTTGTGTTAAACACGATCACCCCAAAACAACACATTCTTTTTTATGTTTTGTTTTTGAGTAAGGTGATGGACGGCATTCGGTTCTTGCATCTTAAACATATGCTATATGTTGGCTTGACTGTACGTAGCAATACAATCTGTGTTCCTACTGATGTCCATGCTAAATTATAAGACAGTCAATCGAACCGGTGTGTTAGAGAATAACAACCGCCAAGGGAGAAACTCAATTTAAATACAGGGATGCCGCCGTCTCAAAAGGCCTCTTGAGAAACTCTGGGGAATTAGAGCTGCAGGAATAAGTATCCCTTTCTCTGTTAAATTCTTAATGCACTAAGCGACGGAGTTATGTGTATGAGAGCTTTAGATGTTCCTGTTAGTTCTGTGAAAGGTACAGTTACTAAATAAGAATTTAAGATATTCACATAGCTTTATAACACGGTCTGCCTAAAATCATTTAAAATTCTTAAATTAGTGCTAATAAACCTTAACAAGCCCCAGAACACACACACACACACATATATATATATATTATATATATATATATATATATACTTTCTTATCTACTTTGCTTATCGAAGGGCAGCCAGAAATACTAATAAATTAATGAGGATAAAATGCAAATCCAATGAACAGGATGTTAACATATATCGAAGAGCATACATTCACTGGTACTGTTTATTTTATATATTTGTAAATTATTTTTTTTTTATCTATAGTGAACTACACAATAAAGGATTTCCTGGTTTAATGTTAGACTAAAGTGCCAATCTTCCTATAAACATATGTTATTAATATAAATGTATACACAATCTTTTCTAACGGAAGAAACCCAAATAATTAAATTCTCTTTATGGGACATATTTTTAGCAAAGCTTTTCCATCCCATTTTCTTCCGCCGCCTTGATACTGAATGTTTATTTGGTGTAAGATTCTGTTAAATTACTACCAAAGCGATGTTGGCCTTGAGGATCAAACTCCCTTTGAGGACACAGAAACAAACCCAAGGCTCAGAAAACAAAAGGTTTCGGACTCTGTTTTCTCTGTTGACGGTAATCGGATGCAAGAAGCATCAATTACATGTCACAGCTCAATGAATGAAAGTGTCTCTGTGAACCATTAAGCAATTTAGAATCCCAACCCTACTGCATGAGATATGGAAAAAAAAAAAGGGATGCTATGAAATAACAATAGTAATTCAATCAACCAGATCGCGGGCAAAACAGAAGTGACACAAACACATTGCCTAAAAACACCATAGAAGATACGCCTGATCATTAAGCCTGTACACTGTCCACGCTGCCGCTTCTTCCCAAATGAAACCAAAAAAGCATTCTATGTCATTAAGCTAGTATGATAAATCGTTTTAGTGAATATATTTATTCACCTTTGTTACGCATTGTTGGGAGCTGCTATTCATTCTTCTTTAGACAATAAAAATATCATACTACCCGTTAACACATTTGTTTAATAAACTCAATACTGCAATAGTGTAGCAATAACACCAGGCTTTATCACACTTTTGTAATTTACTAAAATCCTGCCCATCGTTAAGGACTCATAAACTAGCTTAAGCACAATCTCTGGTAGAAGTCACGCAGCTCAAGGTTACGGGAGTTAAAGCTGCTGTTCCACCTTTTGTAACTAAACGCAGCATTAGAAACCTCATTCCCAGTAACGCCCAAGCCCTTAAATAATGTTTTAAACAGGTAAACATTTTACCGGAACACTTAATTGTCAAGTGACAGAAAAACAAGTACTGACGTCATAGCCACTGATACTAATCAACTTTCTGTGCCGAAAGGCTTTGTGAACAAGCAACAATCAGCCCAGATCAGTGGCAGATCCACTTCAAACTGTCGATATGCTTTTAGTTTTGACACGTATGACCCTTATCAATATTTCTCAAGATACACCAGTAACACTATCGGGAAATCTTAAAGACGGCTATCATTTTACATTTCCTTTTTATGTTTTTCAGACATAAATTTTATTGAGTTTTACGAGCCAGAATACACAGAAAAGGGAAATGGAAGGAGGAATTACAAATCGTTTTAACTGAAAAACCACAACACGTTGTAAATATTCCAAAACCATGCTTTTTTCATAAGACAGCCACTCAATAGATATCCCTAATCGTCCCTTTGTTAGATTCGGTTAGAAAGGCTACCAAAAGGTCCACAGACATCTTGTACATCAAGGTATTTGGGATTTGAGCATTTGGTGAGCTGCGTTTTCAAAGACAAACTCGGTACATATACAAAGATTACCAAGCTCTAACATTACACTTGACATGGACTACCACTCTCATCATGCCCATTAACTGACGCACCAGTGATTACTCCTTTGCATATGTTATAAAGTACTTAGTACACCAGTAACAGCATTATACAGCTTACACAATGGTTTAACAGTAAAACAAATATATATATATATATATATATGTATGTGTGTATGAATGAGTATGATTTACATTATATGAAGTGGTAACATTTATATATATATATACACACACATGCATATATATACAAATATAAAATGATTAATTCATATAGGGCCATGATATTCTGTAACACTGTGCAATGGGATATATACAGTCTATATGGGATATATACTGGGCTAAAATAACTTTTGTTGATCTTATATGCTTCATTTTAACAGAAATTGTAATATATATATATATTTAAACAAATGCACACATAATGCAGGAAACACCAAGACACATACAAAAAAAGCCATCCGTGACCCATCCCTAGTCACTAAATCCCAATTAAGACTAAAAGAGAAAAATAAAACATAAAATCTGCTAAAACCACAACTAACAGAGATTTATATTTCCATGACAAACCAAATGTTCCACACTGCTTCCCATTTGACATTTAAAGACAAAGGAATATACCAGTTCCATAGCACCAAGCAGCACATCTCCAGTGTGTGGACTGGATAAATCCCTGTCCATCAAAATAATTGGGATTTTTTCCCCTAGGCTTTCTCATACAATTATGATGCAAGAATATGCACACAGGTTATGACCTCACATGGCTACAAAACAGATCTGTCACAACACACCATTCAGAATCTTTTCAAAAAGGAGGAATCAACTCCAATTGTATCATTTACTAGAAACAATTGGGTTCTGTCCCTATATATATATATATA
>VKOC01002682.1:0-20164 GCA_009364415.1 Spea multiplicata | reverse complement strand
AATATGTGTTTAGCAACATCTCCTGAGTACAGTGATATCATGCATGGGTTTGTCAGGTTATTTGGGGGTAAATGGACACATTTGGGAAATGCACAATTCAACTTGGAATTTTGACATCTGATTCTTCTGCCCCCATGTCCTAATTGGGCCATCTTGAAGCCGGCTAATTTAATTTACCCCATCAAACCATATATTTTTTAAAACTAGACTCCCCATGGTATTTCAAATACTGTATTTTTAATGCTTTCCATGGTCAAGATTCTACCACCAGCCTTTGCCAAAGTTTGTGGTAGTAATTTTTGTTGTATTACACACAAATTGTACTTCAGGTATGCATTTATAGCTCCTGGTATAAGTCACTGACAAACAACACTCCAATATGTGTTCAGCAATATCTCCTGAGTACAGTTATACCACCTATGCATTGGTTTGTCTGGTTGTTTTGGGACTAAAAGGGCACATTTAGGAACTGTGCTTTTTTAATTTTGGTCAGTCTGTGCCTATGACCTATTTGGGACATCTCTGTACCTACCCTCTCCAATTTACCCAATCAAACCATTCCATTTTTTTTAAGTAAACAATCTTTTTTACATTTTTTAAAAAATATTTTCCTAATCACAATGTGATTAGACTTGCATGGTTGAATTCAGTACCTGTACTCACCCTGCAGGCAGAGCCCCGAGTTCTCAGGAGGGTCTGGAGAGACCCTCTGGGAAACTTGTTTATTTTTTTTAAGGACGCAGCCAACTTGCGAGAGGCAATCTCTTAAGAGTGGTCACAGTGTCTTAAGGCATTGAGGCATTTCAGCGACACCCTGTAAGTTTAGGAGGTGATTGTTGATTGTCTCCTAAGCTCTTTTAAATCAGACGCCCACTGTGTGGCAGACGTTCACGCCTGGGGGAGAGGCCATACGGGGCCACTGAGGTCAATCTAGTTGCTGAATGCCTCGACATTGAGGCATTACAGCAACACCTTTTAAGGTAAGTCATTGGTTGTTAACTGACTGTTTTTGCATGGCATGCCTGACACTGGTCATTAAGGGGTTAATATTCTTCCAGAGTTTTGGGATATTAAATTTAAACAAATTCTCTGTTCTTTTTGATAATGGTATGGTTAAGTAGGAAAGTGCATCTACTCTCTACTCACACCTATATTGTTGTTTAATGCTGTCCCACACCTCATCAGCTGTGTTGAAGGGGAGACTAGTATTTTTACTGTTTTATTCCAGTAGTAAAAAACCTGGGTGTACTCTTGTAGAATGTTTCAGAGGCCTGACAGGGAATCCAGTTGATTTGCTTAATGACAATAAAATGTCATCTGCAATGAGCCCTTATCTTATTTTCCTCTGTATGCATTTGTTGTTTGGCTGAGCACATCTCTTGCAAGCCAAATAATATGTTTGGTATACTCATGACCAACCCCTGCGCACATGTACAGAAATCACTCCTATTGATTTCAAAGGCAGCACTTTTTGAAAGTCAGACCGTAGGGATGCACTTCTGCCTAGGGTAAGTATTTTTTTCCTTTACAGTTTGAAGAATGAATGTACAGACAATGTAGATTCCCCATTAGTGGGTCCATTTGGTGCACTAAACTGTAACAGTTCTGTACATGTCACATAAGTAGTGTTTGTGTAATGTGTTTTTTTTATAGTACATTATAATTCTTATTATTTTAAGATTACAGTTACAGCAAAGGGGTGGGATCACACTTTACAGATAAAGTAGTTGGCTTACATAGGCCATTACAGCCATAATGAAATATCGTTGGTGTGATATTTTTTAACCTCTTAATCACAAAGCCCGTACATGTACGGGCTCAAAATGCATTGTTTTCAATGGGTATAGGGACCACCCATTAACCTCTTAAGGACAAATTGATTTGCATTATTCACCAAAAAAAATATAATTTTTTAAGTTGATGATTTTCTAAATGAAAGATACTGCAGTGACTTATGTACATACATGTGTCTTATCTGTACAAAATAAGCATATTTTCCAGTGCCAAAAAAGCTCAATCAATGTTATGTTTTCCTGCTGTGTGATACATTTTGGAAGGAACAGCATTTCATACACCAAGCAGTTCATCATATGTTTTCTTCTCAATGCCTTTAGATTTCCTGTCCTTCTCTGGGATTTTCTTATTTCAAATGCCACCATGAGATGAAGTTTCCATCAGACAATACAATCCTACATGTCACAGTTTCCTTGCTCGAGGTCATGTCTTAGAAATCCATTACTATTTCATTTTTTCTAAGGCTTTTCTATAGGTTAAGATTTAGAAGAAAAATGTTTCATATACTCTAGAAATGATCAATCTTGTGACATTCACAGGGGATAAGCAGTTGGCTCAAACATATGTTGTGGTCAAGACTTTTAATTGAATGGGTCTTTGAGTAACTCCTTGTACCCTGCATGACCAAAGGTTTGTATATCGCTCCAACTGATTCAGTCACAGCCATTGCTAACAATGTATAAAATCACATAGACAGCCATCTCCATAGACAAACTTCGGCAGTAGAATGGGTCTTATTGAGGTACTTTACATGTCGCACCGTCAAAGGGTGCAACCTTTTCCAAAAGTAAATTTGTGTAGTATCTGCCCTGCTAGATCTGCTCCAGTCCACTGTAAGTGCTATTATTGAGAAGTGGAAACATCTAGGAGTAACAACAGCTCAACCATGAAGCAGTAGACTACACAGACTCACAGCGAGGCCACCAACATCACATTATAAAATGCCCCTGGAAGCACAAGCTCTGTGTTTCGGGAGCTTCATCAAATGGGTTTCCATGGCCAAGCAGCTGCACACAAGATCACTCCATACAATGTCAAGCATTGGCTGGAGTGGTGTAAAGTGCACTTCCACTGGACACTGTAGCAGCGGAAACATGTTCACTGGAGTGATGAATCACGCTGCACTATATGGAAGTGCAAACAGATTTGGTGGATGCCAGCAAAATTCTACCTTTGGAATGCATGGTGCCTACTGTACAGCTTGGTAGAAGAGGGGAAATAAATCTGGAGCTCTTTCAATCTGGAGTCTGTGTCCCTTACCTCCAGTAAAGAGTAATGTTGATGCTACAGCATGCAAATACATTTTAACAATGCTTTGTGTCACCAGTTTGGGGAAGGCCCTTTCCTATTCCAGGAGGACTGTGCCCCAGTGCACAAAGCAAGGGCCATAAAGAAATGGATTCACAACTTTGGTGTGGAGGAACTCCAGAGAAGGCTTTAAATTGCTTGCTTGGGTTAAAATTCAATGCAGTCCCATTGATTCAGGATTCCTTGGCAGCACAGATCCCTGACCTTAACCCATTGTGAGCCAGGCCTTCTTACTCAACATCAGTGCCTAATATCACAAGTGTTCTTTTGTCTGAATTGATAAACATTTCCACAGAAACACTCCAAAATATGCCTTTCAAGAAGAGTGTTGGTATTTTGAGCTGCAAAGGTGGGGTCGGGGTACAACTCAATATTAATGCCCATGGTTTTGTAATGGGATCTCCAACAAGCTCATATTATTGTGATGATCAGATGTCCACATACTTTTGGTCATATAGTTTAGGTTCACAATTGTCAAGGTGCGTTACCTTGTGTATGTTATGTTTGGAGGAGTTCAGTGTTTTCTTATTTAATTCTCTAGGCGTAGGATTAATAACTCTTGCTGTTAAATAGTAAACTGTAACTGTTAACTTTAATCAGAGCCAGTTGCTTACAATGGCAAGTTCTTGGCTACCTTCCCCCAAACTACCTTTAGTTACTAATAAGAAATATATGGTGGTGTTAGCAAAAGAGAAAATGTAGTCTTTAGAAGAAGTTAAATACACAGCCTTTCAACCCTGACATCGAAGAGGAAGTGCATATGCCTTTCTCAATCACAATTTGACTGTTCTTGCCATTGATAGGGAGCTTGAAGCAATCAATGGTCTGAACTGACCGATGCACGCAGGGTTCAGCTGGATCTGACTCGAATCGAGTATCACCGGCACCGAGATGTATTCAGCTAAACACATCTTCTGTAGGACACTTAGCCAGGTGTGTGAAAATACATACGAGGGGCATACTGCAGAATCCCCCATGCATTTGCACAACAAACCATATTAAAATTTAAAGGGGCTACCCAGTTACAGTATCATTTGCATGAAAGTTCATATGATGGCTGGAGTATCCCTTTAATACCATTTATTGGTATGAGAGTCCTCTCTTCCCTAAGGACTCCCCACTCAAGCTTTTTTTTATTTTTTTGGAGATCTGTGAAAAAAACACCATTTATTTTGAACAAATTACAAAGGGACTATAGTACAGCAGTTTAGGAGTTTTGAAATTGTACGTAATAGATTATGTTCTATAAATGAGATAGATATTTTGTCTTAATTCCAACCCATGTCCATTAGGTATGAAGCACATACATTTATTAAATGCAAATTTTTATGTGTAATGGTCTACAGTTTCAATATTTCTTTTGATGAGCCATGTAGCAAGTAGTGCATTTCTTTTTTTGAGTTTACAATTGCAGTTATTCATAGATTAAATTTGAACTTAAACATAAATATTAGACCTGAGAGATATGAACGGTCCTGAAAAGTGAATTATTTCACAGTAGATGATCTGATGTTAGATGATAAGAGGTGGTTACGGCCTCAGTGTTTCTTTCTGTACCATTAAAGCTATCGAAAACAATGAAATATACAAAAAAAATAATTTTACAAAAATAAAGAAAATTTATTTCAGTACATAGTGTTATTTTATGTAAAAATGGCACCATCTTTGAACATTAGGCTACTTAATTGTATCTGTTACTGGGAGATGAGGGCTTTACCCTGCTCTCGACTCAATACCTTGACATAACTACTGCCATGTAATGTGTGTCTTGATTCTTATCCCAGGAGGCTAGCAGGAAATTAAAAGTCTATTATCTATCAACTGTTAAGTCTTTTTTATTGAAAAATGTTACCAGGTTTTCAAACAAATAAAGCACAGCCATGATAAAGTACAAGCAATGGACACAATAAAGGCAAAAGTTATGTTGTTACAGAAACAGTCAAGATGCCCTGAAGATGAGTTGAGCATGTGGGGGCCACATTTTTTTTCTTTTTTTTTTTAAATTTCGTTTTTTTTTCTTTTATAGCGAATCATTGTGAAGCTGTTGGAAACTTTTGGAATCTCTTAAGAAATTATTTGCTCACTGGATACATTTAACCCTTGGATGAATCTGTTTTGGATTAATTATTTTGCTGACCACTAAATTATCCCCTGATTAGACATTATTGGACTCACATATTTATTTATATATTTTTTCTTTAATTATTTATGCATTCATATATTTTGGGATCACTTATATTTTTATACTTGGCATTAATATATATATGTGACAAAGGCTGATTTTATTTGTTGTACCCTTTACAACAATGGCCGTTTTAACATTTCTGCGCTGCTCGCGTTTAGCTGTTATTTTCTTCTTTGCTGTTTACCGAACCCACACAGGTTATATCATATAATTTACTATAAAAAAAAGTATAAAATATGGTGAAAAAAGTGAGGAAAAAATGACCTTTTCTGATGTTTACTTGAAAAATATTTTACTCATCTATATAAAAGCTAATGAAAAATGTCCTGAGTTTAGAAATACCCTATGTTTTTTTGCCATTTCAAAACCATTTTTTCCCAAATCTGGTAGTTCTTCTCCCACTAGACACTCCAGGGTATTTCAAATGCTGGTATTTTACTGCCAGCCTTTGTCAAAGTTTGCGGCAGTATTTTTTTGTGTGTATTTTTCCCCACACACGTTGTACTTTGGGTATGAATGTACAGCCTCTGGTATAAGCCGCCGTCACACAACACCCCAATATGTGTTCAGCAACATCTCCTGGGTACAGCGATACCCCACATGCATGGGTTTGTCAGATTGTTTGGGGGCTTATAGGCCGCATTTGGGATGTGAGCATTTTTCAAATTGGAAATTAGTCGTGTGGTCATCCTTGTGTTAATTAGGACATTGTTTAACCCGACCAATTCAATTTACCCCATCAAATGATACATTTTTTTTTTTAAGTAGACACCCCATTGGCATTTAGCATGCCAGAATTTTAACTCTTTCCATGTGAGAATTGTTTTAAAATAAATCACTAATTTTACAACTTGCTCACAAAATTTTATAAATATATACTTTTTTGGCCTTTTCTTAACATTTTTCTTGGAACTGGAAGGTTCAGGGTAAAATGGTTTATTTTACCAACTCCGGGGAGGGGCCAGACATGGCCCCTTATGCCGTTCTCGGTTGCGGAATGCCTCAACGTCGATACGGTATTATTTATCTAGTGAGTTATATTTATTAGCACCACACTAGCACAGGACTTGTTTTCTCCTAGACTAACTAGAACACACTTGCTTAAAGTTCATTCTAGTTCTAGTTAAAAAGTAATAATGAGGGTTTAGGTTGATTTTATTTTATTTTATTAATATTGTAAGGTTTTACTCCTGTATCTTGAATTCTATACTTTGGTACGCGGTGTATCGTTTGTTGTCCTGGCTGTGTGCTGTGTCGGGCGTCCCTTCCGCTTCGTACTCCTCATCATACTCCTCATCATACTCTTACTTTGTCTTATTTACCATTGTACCACTGACGACTGCTTTATGAACATTTTGTAATCTTTATTCTTTTTGATCTTTGTATACGTATGTTTGTATACTTCTACTTAATGCCTCCTGTTTGCGGCAAAAATAAAAGTTAAAAAAAAATAAAATAAAAAAAATAAAAAAATAAAAAGTAATAATGATATCCTATACCTAGTCCGAGTCTTTTAAGAAAAAATTCAGTACTTTTTCTGCTCTTTTCACCTCCCACTGAGCACAGAAAATCCATCTGTCGGATTTAATCCTTTTCCTTGAACCTACTGAGTTCATCTGGGTTAATCTGTTCAAAAATATTCCCTTCATGCTGTTTTTCTATAGATCACCCTCGCCCTATAATGCGGCCAGTTTTTGGCCAAATAATTTTTAACTGGAACTGTACATTGTTTGATTTTTAATCTAAGGTTAAGATGATAAAGTTAAGACTTAAGTTTTTCTTAATATTTAATAATAAAAAAAGTTTTCCTCTGAAATCATATAGTTTCTATGCTAAAAGATGCATATTTAGTCTATGTACAGAACCTTTTTTTAAATTTTTTTTTATTAAATATGTGTTGTATAATAAACATCAATAAACAATCAGTAAAAGCAGAAAGTCGATAAGCAGTACTGTGACGCAGGGCAATACACATACAGTAAAGCTCAATAATACAGTAAAAGCAGTGCACAATTACAATTCCAGACATGACACATATGGCTAGCACATTAGTGGACACAGCCTGGGAAAATGGGAAGGGGAAAGTTTTTGGGGTGGGGGGGTGTAAAAGGGGGTTGAGAGAGATGGGGCTAGTCCTCAGCCTCCAGACTGTCCATAAGAGGGGGTAGTTTTTCAGAAGACTGCGGATAAGCCTGTGGCAGTCATGGACTGTGACCTGCTCCCTCCTCAACACCAGGCGGTTCCTGGCAAACCATAGAGCGTCCTTTACACAGCACATGAGACGCCAAGCATCCTCAATGGCGCTCTCAGTGTGTGTTCCTGGAAAGTCAGTAAAGTACAGAGTGATAGGACAGGTACTTTCTCTCGATAGTCCTTAAGTTCCAACTCCAGGGCTCTGAACAAAGCCTGTGCAAACGGGCACCGCCAGAACAAGTGAAGGGCGGTTTCCTCCTCCACAATGCACTGTGGGCAGTGTCTATATCTGCACAGCCTCCGGGCATGCATAAATGTCCTTAGGGGGAGGCCTCCCTGACTGGCCATCTACAGAATGTGTTTATGCTTGTTGGTCAACCTGCTCAAAGCCACATTAGCCCAAACTGTCGTGGCTGTGGCGGCAGGGAGCCCTTGGATTTTCTCGATAGTGTCTTTGGCTCTCATGAGCTTGTGGACCACAAGAGGTGACCACAGGCTTGGTTTAACTCCCTCCAGTTGGTGCTGCCTTGAAAATTTGCTGACATCCGAGTAGAACCAAGGCATAGTCCAATTGTAAGGGACGTAGCTGTCTCACACACGAGTCCTGCGCACGTAGTTGCACACAAAGAAAGCCCTCAGCATGGTAGGGATGTCAGGCGCGCCTTTGCCTCCCTTGCAAGGTTCCTTGTACATGGCTGTGCCGCACCATCTCCAATTTACCAGACTCCCAGGATCTTTAGGAAGTCTGTTCTGATAGGAAACAGGAGCAGGTCAGAAGCCAGGTCCCACTGGCTGAACACCATGATTTCTGACTGACCTCAGTTGACCTTTGCACCTGAAGCTCTGCTGAAGTCCTCACAAGTCTGGACGAGCGATCTTACCGCCTGCGCAGAAGATGGTTACGTCGTCCATGTAGAGCGGGCACTGTCTCTCTTTCTTGTCTCTGCCCGGTGCGGTGATCCATCTGATCTCTGGATTCCGCGTGATGCATTCGGCAAAGAGCTCTATACAACAGACAAAAAGAATTAGTCCTACGCAAATATATATAATAATCTACAAGCATAACCGCCACTTATATTTAAGAGTGTAATAACTGGTAACCTAATTCATTCTAGAACATGCAGAGAGCATTCTGTATCAGATGAGGACAGGAAGGTTAGTTCACTGCGTTCTGATGTACTGTTACAATCTAAAGGGTTTTTATTTCTGCAAATAGTAAGCGAATTTAGATTATTTATTTACATAACCCCGATTTGATACCCTAAAAAGCCTGCTTGGCCTGGGCATTCTATATGAGAATCTTGCAGTCCTGTTACTGTATATACTGTATATCCCTTTCTGCTCACATTTACAGTTTACATTAACCGTTTCATAATGAGCATTGTTGATTGCTTTCCAAATCTTTATTCACTACCAATTACCATTCATTAATAATGCAGTAATTGCATAAAAAGTCGTAATAGTTAAGCGCACAGTAGGGTGTGAAGTGTCCGAGGGCTGTGTTTAAACGGAGAGAGAAATAATTTGAGAGATGGTGGTTTTTATCATTTGCCCTGGGCCTAGTTTAATCTCAGATCCTAATATATTTCCGATGCTTTTACAAAATGTTTCATATAGACCCAAAAGCTGATTGCCAAATGATTGTTCAGAGTGACAGTCAAAGGGTCTGCTGTTGCATTGTTTGGATACATGTGGGATTTGCCTTTAAGGGGTAGAAAAGGCCAGGTCGGGCACTATAGACACATGGCTAGTATGCTCCTTTAATAATCTAAATTAAAGATTACCATTGCCCTTTATATTGTTTTTTAATACTCTAGTACCCTGTTACTACCAGTACTTGCTGCAGGGGACCCTGTACAATCTCCCAGTTTTGGCCCTTGGATCACCACTGCTATGCTGTAGCTCCCGTAGGGGTTTATGCAGAACATTTATCGATGCCACATTTATTGTTGTAGTCTATTATATCGCACTACTGTTGAGAATAACAAGTAGACATTGACAACTAGACATAGAAGAAGAGTGTCAAACATTGGTCTTCTAGGACTCATAGTACATATCGTGATACCCACTGATCTATAAAGTGAATGTGTTTGGTTTCATTTTAATCAACTCGAAAATGTATTTTTGGACAAAGATTGAACATTTTAATTGGCGCCATGCTTTACTGACGTAAGGGTAAGTGTTTCTACATTTGAACCGCTACAAGGTATCACTAGCGCCAACGAGCGTTAGTTCCTCAAAGGCCAATCTCTACTATTCCATTTAATTAGTAAAGATTTCAAGTGTCGGAATACAAGAAATGTACAGAAGTTGTAGAATTCTCCTACTCTGAGGATTTGGCAGACAATCGTATAGCTTCAGGGGTTACTTTGTGAGTAATTAATTGAACAATTAAAATGTAGATGCAGATAATTCTACGATATATCACTATTAACATGCCATCTATAGCTTAAGCTTGAGTAAATCAACCTGCAATATCCATTCCATTAATTATTTATTTGCATGCATATTTAATGTGTATTTTGAAAATGTTACTAGAAACGTGGTATTGTGCCGCGTCGCTAAAGTAACAATCAGAGGGTACTGTATGTATCTAGATGTAGGGCCACAAATAACAATTTTCTATCGGATTTCCCTAATTTCTGCTCGAAATATATTTTTTCCTTGTAATATAAACAAATCAATTTAACTTAATGACATCTGCATTTGAAATGGAAATAGTTTAGCAGGAAAAGATGAATTATGCCAAGCTGCATCTGAGTATACATATTACATGCACTGTATGTGAAATCCGAATAGGCTTGTAGCATTTGTGATATACGATGCCTATAGAACATAAAACAGAGTGTGTTTTTATTGTGATTCATTAAATATATCTTTGCTTGGGTTTTATTTTATTTTTTTTATCAAGGGACTATATTCAACTGGATTTCATGAATATATTTGACCCAAATGATTCAATGTGTGAATTAACTTATAAACACTCTAACGCCGCACAGCTATGTATGTATAAATAACCAACCAAAGAAAAGCATAATACATTGCTTCATATCTATAAATTAATATATCTTTTACCATTCCATTGATCTTTCAAATCATATATTGTAAAAAAGCAATATTATATGCCAAATCTTAAAAATATGTTTTGGAATATACTCTATATATATATATATATATTTTTAAAACCTTTATGCATATTTCCGATGGTTTGCAGGGGAGTTGTTTCAACTGCCTAACTTTGCTATTATGAAGGACCAACAGTCGCAGTTTTCTCCAGGAATTAGGGCTAATCTGACCCTGTAAAATGCATAATTCAATCATTGAAGAGAATTTGCTGAAACATCATTGTTTTAACTATACATTTTACATGGTCAGCCAAGTTTTTCCTGCAGAAGAAGCTCAATTAGTGAATAGATCACATTAATACAGCTAGGAAATTAGACTATTGAAGAAAAAGAATAGCTAAATTCTTAACTTCAGGTACTCGAGAGAACAGAACTTTGAGTAAAAAGCAAAAAAGTGGGTATTTAGGTAATATACTTTGAATATCATTATTAAATAATAATTATATTACAATGAATACTATAATATTCCACAGTTCCAGCAGTAGTGCATCAGGTTGGAAATACAGATTGGAAAGCTAATATTCAGAAATCATTTGGTTTCATATTTGTAGTTTATGTGGGGCTGGATTAACCTAGATTTCATTTTCTTTAATAATTAAGAAGGTGCTAGTATTGAAACTGTTATTTTTTTACTGTAATAATCTTGTATTTAATCTCTTCTTTAAATTATTTGAAGCTTACCAAAAGATCGTCACAATTTAAAGAACATTTACGTTTCACCAGTTATGAAGATTCACTTGTTACGGCTTCATGTAAAAGAAACGAAAAAAAGAATGTTTTCTCACCCTAGAGCTATTTGCCTCCGAGGAGTGCTTTTCTGCAGTGGTGTTATACATGCTGTATTGGTCTGCTTCTCTATAAATTGTGCAAATTAAATATACCTCACCCACTCTAGAAAGCTTGCACATGTTTTAAAAATAATTTAAATGTATTGAGGGTCATGTGTGTGCAAGCAGCAGGAGTGGTGAGAGGTTAATGGGGGCGGGTGGGTGTTGTGTATGTATGTGAGCATGAATGTGTAATTGTGTGTATGATCATGGATGTGTACTCGTGTGTATGTGTGTGAGCATGGATGTGTAAGTGGGGTGAGATGGAGTGTGTGTTAGTGAGTATAAGTGTGTGTAATTTCTGTGTTTAGATTTGTGGTATGTTTGAAGGGGGGCAAGGGGCAATAATGGCACAGACTAGCATTTGGGAGGGGGGGCTTGGTTTCTAGTTATGCCCCTGGGAAAGGCGTAAAGCTATTCTGAGACCAAAGACTAATTAAGGTTTGTGTTTTCAGAAAAATAGCCAGAATAGATGCCATAAAAAACCTTTTTTTCTATGTTTGATAGACAATGGCTCTCCATTATAATTCCCCCACGTACCCACCCGGAATACTTTTACACAGAGTTCCTGGCAGAAATGGTGCATTTTTGAGGGCCCCGCTCAAGAGTTTATCATTTTAATGGAATATAGCTAATAGAAACAAAAGGAGGGGTCCTTGTCATATATGTTTTTAAAGCTTCTACATATTGGTAAAGCTTCTACATAATGGGAAAAACATTGTTATTCCTACTGCGTCAATTAATTTCAGTTAACAGATAATGATGGACCCTTAAGAAAAAAGAAACCCTACAGTGCCACATGGAATGTCCTTGTAGCATATTTAATTTGAATTAAATAACTAGATATCTGGGCATTTTCAGGGCAATTCTTTTAATATTAAAGTTAACATATGTTTTATTCATACTCTGATACTGTTATGATTAATGATACAATGAGAAGTTATTACCCTTCTAGAGTCTTATGTGAAATATAACCGGTTCTCAGTAACTCCAACTGGAGAGTAGTCCATTAAAAATCAAGACACCGCAATGAAAAGAAGCTTACTTCCTGGGATTCTTTTTTTCCCCTAGCTTTTGGTTTTCCTGCATCAAATTAAATGCATTTTTCATATGTTATTGTTCAATCTTTCTGCTCTTTTCATCAGAAGTGGTATAGTCTAATACAGTAAGGAAATGTACATATGGGATCGGCATAAAGTAATCCTGAATCTAAGACAAGATCGAGGACTGATTAAGGTTTGAGACGTTACATCAGGAAAAATGGGCAGATTAGACGGGCTGAATGGTTCTTATATGCTCTCAAATTCTGTGTTTCTATGAAATACTTGTACTCTAAAAGCCAAACATTCTTCTAACAAAGAAACAAAGCCAAGGGGTATTCACTACAACTGTGCATTTGACTTCCAACAAGTTTGTCAATTTGTACAAATCTCTGAAAACGAGGCGGGACCCCCAATTTCATTTTTTTGTACTTTTTTGGGGCTTGTCCAGAGGCTCCATCCTCTCTCTCCGCAAATCTGTCTGCACTATTCTGACCTCTCGGTGCACTTCAGCAAAAGGACGGAGCCACAGAACAAACCCCTCCGCCGTTCCACCAATTGGGGAGAGAGTATGTCCAGAGGCGCTTCCCTTTTTGCGGAAGTCCACCAGGATGTCATGTCCACGGAGCAGCATAGACAGTCATGAAAACGGTCAGCAGAAAACATAGGGAGGCATTTAGAGAGAGTATGAGAGAACGTGAACGAGAGTGCATGAGAGCGTGCGTGAAAGTGTATGAAAGAACATAAGTGGATAAGTGACACCAAATTTCATTTACTAATTTAAAAAGCCCTCCATTTTCATCTGAACTGAAAAGTCAAATCTAGGTTGTATGCTGCTCTAGGTCTGAACAAGGGCAATGCAACAGCTGCCCCCTACGGTTTCCCTATATGACATCATATGCTGTATGCATGATGCGGAGTAAGGTCACTACAGAGGCTGTACAACTGATCTACTAATATAATTGATTTATTACCTGAATATGTCACTGCCTTTTTTCTATTAACTGAGATCTTAACAAACAGCTTTATATGTTTTCATATATGTATATCTGTAAATAATTAATAAAATATTGTCTTAATTACAAATTATATTTTGGCTTATATCTTTTGGTTGGTAGAAGGGCGCTGGTCTCAATGAGTATTTTTGCAGGTTTAGTCAATTATAAACCATTATAGCGCTACTGGGCAGATGTAGATCTCTGGCCTGTACAGTAGCTGTGCATCCAGGAGTCGGATCATTCAAAAGTTCGGTTTTAGAAATGGGCTTAATTTTGAAAGAAAAGCATTTTTTTTCTATTAAAGTCACCTCAAATGGATCAGCTGATTTTTTATCATGCCCATTATTAGCAGTCATCAGTCCTGTCTTCCAATGGCACGTTGTGTTCGCTAATTCAAGTTTAAGTTTCAAAGGCTTACTTGATGATTAGAAAACCAGCTTTTTTTTTTTTAAACAAATTACCTTGTTTTTCATTAAAACAGCTAATTGACCCCGATCTTTTGATCAGTAGTCTATATATCCAAAGTTTAATTTTTATAACTCATTTCACGGAGAAATAGCCACATACAGGTAGTTTAATTCTTTTTCAAGCTAAAAAAATAGATTTTGTTTTTTTATTGTAGTTTATTTCAGCCAAAAAAAAAAAAGTGTTAGTCTCTCTTCTTTCTTTTTCTTTGATTTTTCATTTGAAGTTAATTCGATAGAGACTGGGCGAGCTTAAACACTCAAAATTCAAAGGAAGCTTGAAGTTTTTCTATTGGAATTGAAATCTATCATGGATGTTGGCCATCCTTTAATGACAATTCTTTTAAGAAATTAAATACAGTGTTATGTGATTATTTGTGTATTAGATTTGAGGGATTGTACGCCTCCTTGAATACATTTTCCGGGACTGTGAAAGGAACTTGATTTCCCACATGAAAGAAATTGTACATGTTTAAAATTTAACGGTAACAATGTCTCTGAAGGCTTTCATCCTCTTTATACTGTATATACACAAAACTCTCTGTATATCTGATTGAGGGATAAAAGAAGCTCGTGGGATTTGCTGCTTAAGACTTGGAAGTATTGTTTTTTCTGGAACTCTAGCAGTGACTGACATGTTCTGTGCCCACTTCTCTTGTGTTAGAGGAATTATGGCAAGGCTGGCAAAATTCCCGTAAAACACGAACATAACAATTAATTCTCTCCTCTAATCCAAAGAACCACGTTAAAATCTTTAATTGTGTTTTTGAAGCTTTAAGAGTGAAATTGTATAGAATGTAGGGAATATAGGGTTGAAGAGAAAATTATGTTCTCCCAACCAAAATGTATGTATTTATGTGTGTGTTTGTATATATATATATGTGTGTGCGTGTGTGTGTGTGTGTGTGTGTGTGTATATATAATATATATATATATATATATATAGCATTAAGGGTATATTTGCAATCAGGAAAATAACATAAAATAAATAAACGTCTCTTTTCTGCCATGAGGCTCCAGTGCTCCATTCTCATTGACCGAGGGGACCGCCCGACACCAGGAAAAATATTTATAAGAAGCTTTTCGGCTATCTTTGGTAACTTAAAAATGGTGATCAAGTTCTGCCAATTGGTTGCTGAGCAACAGGTGAGTGTTACATCGGGTGATACAAACATAACATTTCAAAATGTCGTAAACTTTCACGCCAATGTCATAAATGTCACGTGCCTGGAGATCTGCCCAGCTGAACACATCTTCTGCAAGAAAAACAACAACTTGCAAGAGGGACACCGCCAAAGTTTAAAGGAGCCTCTCCGCTATCACGTGCATTAAATTGCATATGGTGGCTGGAGTGTCCCTTTAATGGACTCTTACATGGAGTCTTTAATGTATTGGAGGAAATATATTAGTCCATGTGAATATGTCACTTTTCTGTTTATACTATTAATCATGATGTATTTGGAATGTAAGTGGAATTGTATATTGAAAGACAGAGAAAAGTGGATGTGACAGAAACATTAAAAATACAGGTTTGGAAGTATATGTCATGTGACAAAAGTACTACTTGGTACCTTGTCCTGGAGTCGGGGGGTTTTAAAACACGGCCTTTAAAGTTTCGGAGAGATTGAACTCGCCATACTCTCCAAGTGCTCCACCCCAGGGCCCAAAACCTACACTCATTTAAAGTGCAGTGTCTGATTTACAGTTATACATTTCCCTGGGGCTAATATTCTGCATTACATTAAGTAGGAACCTTTTGGGAAGATAAATAGATCTGATCCACCACAATTCCTTACACTCGTTCGCAGTCAGTATTGTATATTTCAGGTGTAAACGCAAGAACTAGATGACAAAGTCTAATACCAGAGAATTGGGGACTTATACGGTGTTAGAAACATGACAGAAATGTCCTTTGCATCCAATGAACCCCAATATTAAAACTAAAATTGTATTCCCAGCATCCATTTATAGGATTTGGAACATGAGGGTGAGAAGAAGCACTCACCATACCTGGAAACATCTCGGGGTATTCTACCTGGAGTGATCCCTCTTCTGCCGGCAGGGCTATGCATAAGGCAGGGATAGCCTTTGACGGTCTTAAGTGGACAATGAGTGGGCATCGCCAAACATCACTTCTTTGGGGAAACGGGATGTGAACCAAGGAAGCAGCGCGGCACATAGAGACTGAGTCTAACCCGGTATGGCAATGAACACACCCTGGGACCACAGCAATATAGGCTCTTGAGGACCTTTCGTATTTGTGGAGAATTATCCTGGGTCAAATGTCACGAGGAAAAAAAAAGAATTAAGATGTACAAGAAAAACAGAAGTAAAGAAGGATAAACATAAATGGCGTAGATATAAGTGATGGAGGGATTGAGTGGAGGTACAAAAGCCAGCTTTCGATCATCTTGTAAACAAATCTGCATAAACTCAGGACAATGTTTTTGGTACATTAATGGTTAAGGGAAGATAAAGATTTGGAGTGGATTACATTTTGCTTTATGGCTTTAAACACACTGGATTGCTTTATGGAACATGGCTTTAAAATGCACCGTGTGCTACGGATGATGGTCAGAACACCTAGTGACAGACTGCTGTATCAACCTTTTGGGATTTAATAAGAGCACCGCATGCTACATTATTACCCGATTAAGACAGGTTTCTAACATTCTGTGATGTGAATATTACTCCAAATAGGCTTTGATTATTACTGCGCAGTAATCTGAGGGGATCATTTAGTCATTTTAGGCTGCAGAATATTCACTCAAACTGTATAATGACATATGTAGACAGGAATTCAGATTTTCTTTAAACAAGTAACCAAGAATTCAGAACAGCTTTGTCAGAATGGCTTCTTGCGGAACTTAAAAATTTGTATATTTACCAGTATGTGAGGTTCAAAAGTATTCTTTAATCCAGGCCTTGACTGGCCATCTGGAACACTAAGCAAATTCCCGGTGGGCCACGGGCCATCAGAGCCGCGCACACATGACCTGCCCCTCCAGCATAGTGTGCGGCCGCGCATATCCAGCTGTCAGCCGCTGGTCTTTAAGTGCCAGGACTGCTTCATGATCGCTTTGGTTTCATCGCTTACTGGAAAAAAAAATCTGTAACAGAAGAAGAAGTAATCAGATAAGATAATGTCTTTCCATCCATCTAACAGTTTTATAAATATATATGTTTGTTTTGTTACTGAATATTTCTTCAGCTTGATACCGTAAGCCCAATATAGTCTCGCATTATCGTATCGTCATTACTCAGGCAATATAACTGCCCATACTGGGCAAGTGTATGGCTGTATGGGGTCGAATTTAAAGTCCTAAAGTAGTTGAACAGAAATCCTCCCATAGAGTTCAATGATAAGATGTAAAATTATCTCGGCTAGTGATTTTGGGTCAATAGCTGTTATTTTATTTATTTCCCCAATTGAAGTTTACAGTATTCACCACTTTTGAAACCAATTTACCAAAAAAAAAAAGCAATAGACTGAAACTAATGCCAGGAATACATACGGAAGAAGTGTTAGTAACAACATCTGTCATCACACTATTCTTTAACAATGTTTTGTTGCCAGGGATTCTAAATTAGGAAAACATTTTCTATTGATTTGCAATAAAATATCATTTTCCATCAGGCATTAATAGTTAGATTTTTTTGTTCCCCACTGGATTTCGTATTCTTGTTTGCATCTTATAGCTTTGCACGTTTTCATTGCCAGAAAGCATTGACAAGCCAAAATTATTTTGTTGGGGGAGAGAGCACCAATATCTACCATGGAGGAGACCCTTGGTTGGTTGAGGAGATAATGTCTTGGTCAGTTCCATCATTTTTTTAAACCAGATTCTATAAATCTTTTTGCATGACCACCAAATTTGGACATATTACATCTCCAGCACAGCGGGGGTTCATCTAGCTTAAACTGAGGAATCTTTCGGATGACCCAGCACCACTTATACATAATTTTATACCGTGATTCTTGGAAATTTAATCAGTGGGTCATTTTACCCTTCCCTATCCAAATGGCCACCCTGGTCTATCTATCCATGCGTGCTTTCATCTCGCTTTGCCAGCTTACCCAAGCAAGGGGAAGGGAGAGAGGCTCCAAAGACCCAAAGACAGAAGACTTATCTAGCCGGACTAGGGTTCCCCAAGCTACCATAACAAGCTGGTTTGTGGCCATACAAAGCCATTGTGGCGCTCATTAATGAGGTAAAGTGGAACGGACTGTGTGTGGAAAAGTAGATATCAATGACTGATTGGTAGGAGTAGCCATTTACAAGGGGAAGGGATAAGCGTGGGTGGTGGAGTGTGAGACTCAGTCTCTGTTAAGCTATAGTTTTGTTTTTTTTCTTTTTTAATTCTGTGTTTATAGTGTCGACAGATTCACAGATAAAGCAAACTCATACAACATCCAACAGCTTGTATCACTTAAGGACAGTAAGCAAGATAGTATTACCTGTGTACGCTGTCCAATAACATACAACATGTATGCACTGCGAGTTTACAATACCCCACCACATAACATGTATTAACCACATTGACTGTATTAATAAAATAAACAAATCATAGAACAACAAGAAAACACCCAGGAGGAAAATAGATAAAAGTGAGAGCCCCGGACCAAAGCATTGATCTAGAAACATGGCGTACATAGTAGCAAGAAAGGCATGAGTACTAATAACAGTTACCCCCCCCCCCCCGTCTTATCTTGCAACTGCATTCTAGTAGGGTTTATGGAAGAGGTCATGGAACCCAGGAGGCTGTAGATAGAGAAGAAAGGAATTCTGCCCACTGGAACCACCTATGGGAATGATGTTTTCTACTTTATGTAGCCAAGTTCCAAAAGTGGGGAATTCTGTTTTTGTTTTTTTAATCAGGGATGTTGCAGATATATGGGTACTGATTTTTATATAGACCCTTGCAGGACAGGTATGGTATAACTGAATCAACCATGTACCAACGTGTTAAGAGGTGGTACATATGGATAGCTCAGGGAGGGGGGGCTATCTACAGGTTTTAATACCCTCAATATATTATATAACCAGGAAGAACGCTCAACAACGCGATTTTTTTTTTCTTTTACATCTTATTCTATAAGCATTGTCACCTTTCCAATGGGTCTCTTGTGTGCACCAAACATCTCCTCGTTCCCTATTTAGAGCAGATCCGTTTCCGCTGGGAATTCATGCCCTGGAAATTAAGCGTTTAAGGTTTCTATGATGTAGTTTCTGTATACACCTCTCTTCACAGCAAAAAAGAGAAATTCCAGTTTCAAATACATAAGGCAGACATTAAAATGTCTATCTGGTTGCGCATTTGGCAAGGAGTAACTAATAAAGTGGCCAGTGAGTGTATAATATATATATATATATATATATATATATATATATATATATATATATGTAGTCACTATTAAGGAGGAGGGAAAAAGAAAGAAGTAAATTCTTAAACTTGTGAAATTCATTTCTTTTCTAGAAAGTGCAATGTGGCTGCAGTCTCAGAAACCCAGCTCTTCTAACCCGTAATTATATGTTGTTAGCGATCATATCAATAAAATACAAAAACGTACGATTCAACGGTTAATATACCAGTTATTCCCAATTCATCAGATGTGAAGTGCAAGTTTTCACTTGTACCAGGTTGAGAACTATATCAATGAAATGATTCATCAACGGTTAATTCAAGAGTGAATGCATAAGGTTATGTGCAAAATTGCATCAATTGAAAGGTTTCTCAGTGGATAGAAGTGCAGGTTACATCAATGAAGTACAGCAAAACCTCAATTAATTCCATGATTGTTATTGACAGTTATATACAGTGCATCAGACTAAAGTGCATATTTTCACATATATATATAATTATATATAAGTATAAGTCATTTCAATTAAATAAATAAAAAAAATCCCTCACAATTCAGAAACCAGGTCTGATTGTATACAGTTTTTTGCAAAATTGTGGTAGTGTGAATATATCTCAGTGGGGAAAAATCAGAGCCAGTGAATTCCATTTCTTTTCTATAAGCTATAGCTTGACCATAGTTTTTTGTTTTTTTTATAAAGATAGCTACTTCTAGCTCTTAAGTATATGTTATACCCAGTATACCAAGCTTGATTGGCCGAAACCAGTGGCGGAACTACCGGGGTCGCAGGGGTCGCGACTGCGACCGGGCCCTGGAGTTGTGCCAGTCAGGGGGGCCCAAGGGGTGTCAAGCGATGAAAACGACCGCT
>VKOC01002681.1:0-76480 GCA_009364415.1 Spea multiplicata | reverse complement strand
TATACAGTAATATAACCCCCAGCGCTGTATACAGTAATATAACCCCCAGCGCTGTATACAGTAATATAACCCCCAGTGCTGTATACAGTAATGTCGGTCAGCATTGCCAAAAACTCCTTTTATCTGCTGACCTGGAGGCCCCATTGCTGTCAGTCATGTGATATTTTGAGTGGATTTCTCTGCTCAAACACCACACTGAGCTGATGCTTTACGCCAATACTAATGAAGTCCGTTCCTCCATAGACTTTCATTAGTCGGAGAGTCCTGCTGGGATATTAAGACCGAGCCATTCCATTGTTTCCCATAGGCAGTATGATAAGGAATCGGGGTGTTTTTTCTAGTAGATTGGGGCAAGAACTCATACATCGGTAAGAACTGGCAGAGCCAGGCATGCATATTTTTCTGTATGATTAGAGCATTTTAGGCTCCCCGGGTTTTCACGAGTTATCTTTGTGTCTGTTTTATGCATTGTGTTCTTTAGATCGCTCTAAGTTATATGTCGGAAATAATTATCCGTCGTGCGAATAACGATGCCGGAAAGAGAAGCTCCTCGTTTGGGCCGTGCGCTGGTGACTGTCTCATACCAAGCTGGACAGACTAGTGCGCCGCGACTTGTCACAACGCGCTACAGGCTTCACCGAGCAGCTCGGATACAAACAAACAGCCGGAGAATAATCCGCGGCAGCCTCCGACGGAAACCACGGAACCCAAAATAAATCTGTGTCGTTATCAGATAAAGCATAACGAAGCCAAGCTTTGGATTCATTCAGCAAATTATCTCAAAGGAAGAGAAATGTGTATGTCAAAAGACAAGCCTCGCTCGCATTGTCTGTAGGTCATGGCTTTTAGCGTGTGTGTGTGTGTGTGCGTGTGTGCAGACCCAGGAACAAGGGGTCGCAGGGGTCACCCAAGGTCGCTGCGACCCCTGTAGTTAGTTACTCCACTGTATACCTGATATATTAGGTTTTACCCTTTCAGTGTCACAGGTAATATCGGCATTACTGGGGAAGTGGCTTTGTGAAAGGGGGTGTCTACACATAGGGTAGGGGCAGCTGTGCATATGCGTAGGACTAGCCCCATATAGCCTTTACCGGCTCAGATGTGGAAGTAGAGGAGTAGTGGAGTGCGGCCAAACGCTGCTCCCCTGCACAAAGAATAAGGAAACTGACCCAGAGACACAGGAAAACTGAGCTTTACACGGACACTCGGAGTCAAACCCTGAGAGTCAACTGGTATGAATATTGGGGGGTAATCGAGGTACCTAGCAGGTTTACAGCGGTACTAGAGGGGCAGATAATGTAAGAGGGGGAGCGAGGCAGTGCTGTGTGAGCTGCACTGAAGTTGGGAAAGAAGGAGGAAAGTGAGAGAGAGAGTGTGTGTGGGTGAGTGTCGGCATATGTTGTTAAGAGTGAGTGGGGCGAGTTTCTGGTTGGCGGCACATGGGATGGAGAGATAGCGAGGGTATGTGTTTGTGTATAGCTTCATGGTGTTAGAGGGACTGTGTGGGTGTGGATGTTAGTGTAGTGGGTACTGAATCCAGCCGGGGCTGACAGTACTGTATAGGGAACTTAAGGACACCAATCTGTAAGGGGCAGACATCTTTCCAGCTGCACAGAATACCGTGGATAGAGAGAGAAAAGACAATTTATTTAAATGCACCCATCTGAAGCAGATATATATAGGTTCCATGACACTATATGTCCATGTATCGTTTAGCGTGGCACTACGTCAAAGTACCCCAAGGTAATTCTGCATGTGTTGTTTTTCATAGAGCTGAATCAGTGGGACTGCAGTAGCACTAAAACTTGTAAAGCTTCATTTTCTACACACACATCTTGTGTGTGTATATGTGTATATACCGTGTGTGTGTGTGTATGTGTGTGTGTGTGTGTAGCATTTTTGTATGTATATATATATATATATATATATATATATATATATAACCAAACATACAAAAATGCTACATTTCTGTATTTCGATGAAAATAAAAACTAAAGGCTTTGACATTTTTAAAACCAAATATTTATTTATGCGCGACATCACCTCTGCACCTTCCACAACGCTCAGCTACTCACAGCCCCCCTTCGAGGATGCTGGTTAGGGATCATGTGATTTGTAGTTCAGAGCCGCTGCCAAGCTTATCATTTAACCCTTGCATTACTGTCATTTTTATGACCTTTCTGACCTTTTATGGCCTTCTTGAAACACAAATTGTAGAGCACCCCCCCCCCAATTCCCAATCATTTGGTTACGGTCATTATAACCCTTTTCACTAAACGCTCTTTGTGTTTTATTGAAATCTACTGCTGATCAAAACCTTTCTAATGTAAGAGGCTCTGTGGATACAGGGAGGTGTCCAGAAATATCCTGTAAGAGCCTTCCGAGGCTTCCGCAAACACGTTACTGAAAGGAACCTTCTTTGCCACCTGCTCCGGCAGCAAGTTCTATGCGTCGTGTGAAAGGTATTTATTTACCTTGTAATCCCAGAGTATTATTACTCCACTGGCTTTGAAAGCCCCCTATTTAGTTTAAAGGTTCTATTGCACGCGGCCGAGCCATCATCTGACTGCCCGGACACGTTAAATAAATAAACTGAGCAGGTCCGTCATTTAAAAGGAAACCAAAGCCGGGCGTGCTTTGTGTACCAGGCTACATCTGATCCTTTGTAATGGAATTGTTTACTTTATTAAAGCCGATCTATTACTCATCCCGAAAAGGTATCGACTTTCTTTTTTGAGCATCTGCGTGATTATCCCCCGTTGTTGTTAAGTTGCTGGTTGTTGTTGATTGGCTCAGGCAGCCCCGGTAAGGGTGGGGAGAGGAAGAGGAGTTCGGGACAGGAAGTTGATAATTACACTGATTGAGACACAAAATGCACTAGATACTGTATAGGTCATCTTTGAGACACAACGTGGCCCTTACAGGCAGCGTCGTATTTACCTTAGCCCCCCTCCATAGTCGCCGCTCTTACTTATGATGTCATAGCCAGGCGCACATAGTCTATAGAGTCAATAACTGCCCCATTGAGCAGTGGGTTACTGGGGAATGAATCACCTAAGCGGGCAATCTGCCCTCCCCCCCAACTTCTACCCTTGGTGCATCAGGACACTTGGGAGGTATTACTCAAACTGGCAGCGCAGAAATTTGGGGCATGCGCAACATGCATTCTCCGGTGTTCCGGTCCCGCGTGGTTTGTGGGCGCCCTGCTGATGATATACGGGTGCTGGGTGTATGATGGGTGCCGGATAACTGATATAAAGGGCTTTGCTTAGATTTTGCGGTACAAAATAAGGGCCCACATTTAATGGAGCTCCTACGAGATCGTTTTAGAGGAAATGAGCAATTGTCAGAAATCCCATAAATCCTTGCATATAAATTTCTGATCTCCCCACCCATTGCACGCTGTCAAACCCATCCCTCCCAGGGACTGCGGCTAAATTATTGTCATTTGGTTCAATAAACGGTTAGCAAAGTACGGTAAGTGGATATATATATCTCCGGAGATCTAAGTCATGAAACATGTAAAGCTCGCTCACCCGTCTCAGATTAAGTACAATGCCTCCTTCTACGACACACATGCCTTACTAAGCAACGTGCCAAGAGCCTTCTTAATTATAAATGGGAGAAGTAAATAATTTAAAGGTATCACTTATTTGCGCTTGAATACTTCAAAGCAGAAGAAATTAGACCAATTAGACTTTTCAGCTTGGTTTAGCCTTTCGAGGTTTTAAGGGAATGTTGTGGAATGGAACTCAATTAGGCAAACAAACTCCGCCAGTAAAATTTATTCTAATGTTATGTGGGAGCTGTTACAATGTTGCATTTTAACTTGAAAAATGATTATTCTGCAATCTTGTCTTTGGAATCTAGAAGTGGATTTTTTTTTATTATTATTATTTTTTTACTTCTCTAATGTATCCCCAAATGTTTTGGAATTTTTGTTAAGATTGTTGCCAATAACAGGAATGGATATTTTTTTCCTTTTGATTTCTCAAATATGTTTTTTTTTTTTTACATATAGATTTTTTTTCTTTTTGTATTTTGTTTTAATTCTCTAATGCATCCCCAAATTTATTGGAATTCCTGTTGAGATAATTAAAAAAATATATATTGTTACCAATAACAGGAATGGATATTTTTTTTCTTTGATTTCTCAAATATGTTTTTTTTTTTTTACATATAGATTTTTTTTTCTTTTTGTATTTTGTTTTAATTCTCTAATGTATCCCCAAATGCATTGGAATTCCTGCCGAGCTAATAAAAAATATATATTACCAATATCTAAATAACCCTTAATTTGCCATACTAATAAACTGGTGTAGGAAGAGGCCTGAGCTTATATTCTAGAATTTAAAAATAGGACAAAAAAAATTTACAGGAATGGATTTTTTTCCCTTTCATTTCTCAGTTATGTTATTTTTTATACATAGTTTTTTTGTGTAGCAAGAGGCTTGAACTTACATTCAAGAATGAAAAAAGGGCAAAATTGGTTTTTTTTCCCTTTGATTTCTCGGATATGTTATTTTTTATATATAGATTTTTTTAAATTATTTAATTAGTTTTGACTACCAATTTACATGGAATATTACCAATGAGTTAATTATCGTTGAGGGATAATACCGACAACATATGGGTTTAGGGTTCATTTTATTGGTTTGGGATTTCATTCAGGGACAGGGAAGTAGAGCAGAAAATCAATCCCACAGTGAACCATCATGTATGGCATTTTAAATGCAGGGATGGTACATCAATGCCAAGAGACGGAGATGCCAGGAGTTAAACTATTCCAACTCAACGATGCCAAGCAATGCAAATAGCTATATTTCCCTTGGAAGAGCTTAACCCTTGAGGGATACTGCAATTCAACCTTCTAGTGCCAAAAGGGTTAAGAATTTAACCCCCTCCCGTTTATGGTTCTTTGCTAGGTTATCTGTTCACACTTTTGATTATTAAATGAAATGTTGCTATTATAATTGCGAAATCACACTATGATGGCGATGAACGGTAGAAATAAAAATGTTACGGTTTATTTTAGTGCAACCTAACAGTTAAGAAGCTCTAGGAGGCTGATGAGCTCCTAATGAGACCTTCTGCATAAGTCTGGGAAGAGGCCGACCAAGATGCGATGCACTAAGGAGCCTCCAGAGCTTCCTGACCTTATATACCACGTTCCTCTCGCTCTGTTATATTGGTCGAGATTTTTCACAGAAACCCTGACGTAATCTTGGTGTTGGGACACATTGAACAATCTGGTGATTGCTGTAAATACAGTACATTCTCCAAAACGTTCTCCGGTTTTGCCTTCATACATTTGGCCTCCTGACCGTAAGAGGTACAGAGGTTCTCCTGCTTCTCCCGAAGCCTTTCCAGCTGTTGTATCTATTCTCTGGGAGGGTTGGCAATCGCACACCGCTTCGACAGTTACAGCCCACTGGTTTGGCACAGACTGCCACGAATCACGTGGCCGTGGGCTGTCCGTGGTCCTGAACATCAATGCTACGCATGGTCTGCGTTCTAAGTGTTAATTAAGGCCATGGAACGTGGTATTTTTCTATCCCTGCTGTTACTTTGCCCAACAAACAGCTGGCAATAGAAAATGACTCCTAAATACACCTATTTTGGGTTTTGCCTCTCAAATCAGCAGCGGTACATTGCCTGCGCGGAAAAGACCCCGGGGGGGGGTATTAAAACTCATATGGGGGATTCCGCAGAACCCCTACGTGCCTGTGCAAGAAGAACGGCAAATTAAAGGGACCACATAGTTATCAAATGCATTAAAGTATATACAGTGGCTGAAGTGAAAGAATGTGACTTGTCATATAGTCCTAGCTGTACCATAACTCCTATAACTCTCAGCAAGGCACAAATATCAGTTTGTGTTTGTTGTTGCCAATATACTAATGAATGTTCCATTGTGCAGCCCTGTAGACTATGATGGCGCTATATAAATCAATAAATAATAACGCGTGTAACTGAACCAGACATGGGATCTACTGTTGATTTGTAGAATTTTAAGGCAAATAGGGCGTAAATAATCATTTTTGGAATATGTGATGGTCTTAATATCACGAAAATAAACTATATGTTGGTTTTTCTAAACACAACGGGGGTTATGTATAAAACATTATCCGGGTGCACATAATAGAGAGTGGTCTTATCAGAAGAGCCAATAGGATGGCTTGTTTAGCAGAAATATTCCATTAGTTGCTATGGTGATAAAACCACTTTTTAAACTTTGCACCAAAAAAAACATTTTTATCCATAATCACTGATGTCTTGGTCTGGAAATACCAGGGGGGCCTAGCTGTGTTATGACGATACCCGGGAACTTTCTATACCAGCTGACCTGAGACCCCTGAAACATTAACCCTTTAATAGCCCGTTGCGCAGATTCTACGTAGTTACTCACCAAATGTGTTCCTCAAATGGCTCTAACACCGGTCCTTGTGGAAAGCTTGACTTATCATTATTTAACGATGCACTTCATTGAGTCACCTACATTCAAGCAGGGATATCAACCATAACATACTGGGAGCTACTGTGAGTAGCGGGGTAGAATAGGAAGGAGTCAGTTGACTGTTTGACCCTAAGAATCTGCCCCTGAGACCCTGAGATTGGGGTGAATACCCAGGTATGGGTATGTGAGTGGAGTGACTTAGGGAACACTCTGATACCTCCAATAAAAGGTCAGCTAAACACTATTTATTTATGAAACAAGGGTTAAATACATGCAATAAAATATCTAGTTAACAGAAAGTTTTGCCGTTTCAGTCCTGTCCTACTTAGCACATTACGAAGCAGCCCGTTATGCAAATGAAATGCTACATTAGTGAATAATTAATTAGAATTATTAGAATTTGCACGGCAGAAAAACAAAGCAAGTAGAAAAAAACTTTTTAAATTGGTTCCCATCCTCCCCAGTATATAAACCCATTTTTCTGCTATAAAAGGATAATGCTTGTGCTTTAATAACCAAATGAGCCAAGCGAGGACAGAAAGGCACAAAAAGGGCCCGACTATTTCTCCATGCCAACACAAATAAAACATAAGTAACGTAAAATAAAACCAGCTGGCACAAAAATATCATACGGAGTATAACAGAATATTACATATATAATATCACAACACTGGGGTGGAAAAAAACATGGCACTTAAGCTCCGCTGCACTGACCCAGAGCTGCTACTGGGACCAAAAAATGTGCGTCCGTCTTCTCTTCTCCTGATGTCCCTCCTGTCTAATAGATCAAATAATAATTCTAACAATACAAATAATAAGAATAATTGTGTTAAAAGAAAATGCTATCATTTTTCATCCTCCGGTTTTGAAAGAGTTAAAACGTGTCACTGTCCAATTACCTAAATAGCGTTATCGATAAGAACGCGTTCCACTTCTTTTTCCTTGGTAATAATAATAATATTATTATTAATTGTGTTAAACAATAACGCTATCATTTTTTTGCATCCCCTGGTACTCAAAGGGTTAAAATGCACCCCATTTCCAATTATCTAAACTATCTATATCTGATCCACTTTTTTTTTCGTTTCTACATTTTGTTGGGGGTATTAATCATTATTATTATTAGTAGTAAGTATAATAAGAATGGTGTTAAAAGATAACGCCATGACTTTTGCGCCCTCCGGTTCTCAAGGGGTTAAAATGCACCCCACTCCAGTGATCTAAATCCAGTGTTTATCTATCAGTTCGCGTCCCACTTCTTTTTCGTTCTTAATTTCTCGGTAAGTGGGTTAAATACCATCCAGTTTCCCAAGGGACCTGGGCTACTTAAATGTTCTACCCGATGCAGTCCGTAACCCAAGGCTTTAGAATAACGTTTTTTTTACTTTAATTTTTTTTTTTTATGAAAAGTATAATGAACTAGTTTTTATCCCATATTTCTTTTAGTTTTTCTCCTCTTTTTTTTTTCATTTATCGTGCTGTTTTGCACTGAATGTTAGTAAAATGTTCACTTGCCTGGATGGAGGGGGCTGTGAGAGGAGGATAAAGTGGTCACACAAGGGGCAGTGGATGAATGGAATGGCCTCCCAGCAGAAGTGGTAGAGTCTTTACAGCAGGAGAAATGAGCGACTAGACGGGGGCCGGATGGGGCCAATCTTCCGGCACATTCTATGTTTCTATATTGGTACGCAGAACGTTTGCCAATCAGATACAATAGTTTTTGTTGGACTATATATTTTTTTTAGGTCTGATTTAATAAATAAACCTACTATACAGCGCGCAGGTTGGAAATTATTATTTATAGTTTTATATATAGCGCCATTGTCTTCCGTAGCGCTGTACAATGGGCGGACAGGACACAACAAGTAGTTTATAACATAACAATTGGAGGAGGGCCCGGCTCAAAGAGCTTACAATCTAAGCAATCTATATGTATTGGACACGTATATGTATAATAAGGGAGCAGTCATATTAACTTCCTGTTCTCAGGATTAGAATTTTTTTTCTGTTGTGGCGATTGATTGGTTCAGGCAGTTTTAGTTCAGTGAATCAGGACATTGGGGGGAGGAGCTTGGGAGGTAAAGTGCCACTCAAACCGGCAGCGCTACTGTGTGTGATTCTGCGCTGGTGCAGTATGCTTTCTCCAGTGTCTGGGACCGCGGCATCGCGAGCATACCCGGGAGCTCTTTAACCCCTTAATGACAAAGCCCGTACATGTACGGACTCAAAATACATTGCTTTCAATGGGTTTAGCGACCGCCCATCGTCCTTAAGGGTTTAAAGCACGCAATCGTACCCGGGAGCTCTGGATCAGTTTCTTCTTTCTTCTGGAGGGGGAGGGGCTGGCGGCCGTTACAGTCCCCGCCCACATTCTGCCTACTCCCTGCCCCCCGACTCAGTTTTCTCATATTGCAGCTGCCTGGCTCTATGTGCGGCTGGCTCCTCCCCTACAAGAAGCCACTCCCCCCCGAAGATGGAAAGCTCCCGGTGGCCTACCCCGTGTAATTCCCCGGTAATCATGCGATAGCTGAGCGTCCCCTTTAATTTTTCATGTAGTCCCTCTTAGAATCATAGAATCTTCCCATATACATTTACCGTGATTTCAGTGTAAGCGCTTTCCTGTCACCGATAAGCTGCAGCCAATCAGCGTGATCACGGAACAGATTTTCTGCTGCAGCTCTGGAGCTGCAGCTTCTAAAGCCAAGTCAGAGTCCTTTTAATATGCATTGTTCGTTAGTGAGGCCGCGCGGGGCGTTTTGGGTCACAATCGCTGGATTGTCGCATTCATCAGATCTTTGCTTTCTCTCCGCCGGGTTCTGGAATCTTTTTTTCTTTGCCGAGTAACACAGAATATATTTCAATAAAACGTATAATTTATCAGACAGCTTTAAGAAAAGGGCCGACCTCTCCCTGTCACCGAATGATTTGTCTTTCCTTTTGCTTTCCTTTGTTCTTTTACACTTTTTAAAACAAGGCGATTAAATTGTAAGCGTGAAGCGTTAATATCTACATGTCGGCCGGCAGGAATGTTAATAAATGTCTGTATTTTAAAACGGGATCTGTCACCTAAATAACAAATTAAGCAATAACTACACCCACTGTATGTCTATACCAAAGGAGGGGTCGTTTTAACCTCTTGCTCTAAGCATCTGCACGATTATTCCTCCCCAATAAGTGCATTAAGTTTCCATGGTGGCCACTAGCATATTAACACAAGACTGGGCATGCGGTGTCCTTTGCGCCCCCCAGCAAGACAAATGCCAGTGATAAGGATAAATATGAAAGGTCTATGTGTACTGTACTAAGAGCCCTGGCCAAAAACCAAGAGGTAGCTAAATGGAACGGCCTCCCAGCAGAGGTGGTAGAGTATAATAAAGTGAGGGGATTTAAATGGGATCGGCATACGGCTCCTGAATCTAAGACGAGACCGACGACTGATTACGGTTTGAGTCTTTGCAGCAGGAGAAACGGGCGACTAGACGGGGGCCGAATGGGGCCGATCTGCTGGCGAATTCTATTTTATTATTATTATGGGCACGCTCTAAATAAAATGCAATGTAGTCATTGGTTGACACTTCTTAGCCCATCATCCGTGGATCGTCCGCCATCCGGTGAATTGTGAGAATAAAAGCGGCTGGATACGCGGCGGAGACGCCGAAGCATTATTTATACGCCTCCCCCATACGCGCCTCCCTATAACACCGAGGGGCCGCCGTCCCCTTTAATAGCGTATAATATGTTCTTTGAAAGCGGCCATTAATAGAAGCCCAGCGCTGGTGGCTCGCGGGGTGGACGTCCTTCCGGAAGGATGCGCCGGAGCCGTGTGAATCGCCTTTAATGTGTGACTTGCCTATAGCGTTAGTGGCTTAACCCATCGAGTACCAGAGAGTCTCCGACCCAAACAACCGACACTCTTTGTGTCTCTGCTTTAGCCATTTTTCTTTGTTACTGAAAAATTATCAAAAAGCACACATTTTTTTTTCAATTAAATTTTTTGTGTTATGCAGCCCCCTGTGTAAGACCTCCATGGATTCCATTCGCATCCCCCCCCGCCCCCCGCAGCGCTTTGCTACCTGTGATAATGTTAGGGATATTGGATCGGTCTCGGCTTGTGAAGGCAGAGCGGCCGTATCTAAACGAGCCGACCCCGAGACTCTTGGAATATTAACCCCACGGTGCCCATGAGCCATCTTTGTTCAGCTCTAAGAAGATGGAGACCGTGTGCCTAGATTTGTCATTCCAAATGGTCCAAGTGGCGGGGCTTTCTCGGCGCTCCAAGTTACGTGGATCAGTTTGGGGGACAAAGTGTGGCAGCCCTTTTTTCCATGGCTAGCATGTGGCCATCAAATGGGGAAAATCTGCATGCCACACATACCCCTAGGCCCTGTGGCCAAAAGATGGGTAGTCTTGCCACCAAGACTACTAAATCTTAAGCGCCATTGCCACAAATAGATGATATGTGAGCTCTTGCCTCTGTACTCGCCCATAGTTCATAGTGCAGGCATTAACCCCTGTTTATCTTAGAAATAGCACAGAAGGATGTGGAATTTAATTGAATATATATCTATATATAGATATATATTTGTTTTTTTTGTTTTTTACCTAAAAAAAAGATTTTTCTCATATCTGTGGAACAACCTCTTCAAACAAAATACGTGGTACAGAGAGTTTAAATCATTATAATATATTACATGATATAAATATCCCCACCGGGAGTTAATTAGATAATTAATGCTATAAATATTCAATGAAAATGTTATTCTTTGGGAAGCAGGACTGATTCCGTGGAAAACATGGAAACGGGATGAATAGGGACAGAATACGGTCATTCTGTATATTAAGCCATGCTTTGGGCCAATAGCAAATATTTTACAAAAAAAACCACTACAGGTTTAAATTGAATATTATCGGGCATCAAAGTTTCACAATGGGCTGTTTTTAATAATACAAAATATGAATATTTTTAGATGAGAAAAAAAGCAACAATTGGGTAATAATACATTTCCAACAATTTTGGGTTAGCAATCAAGTTTTAATTCTGATTATTCCGAATACGTCGACTAAATAGTGGTCCAGAAAAAAAAACACGTAAAAAAAAAAAAAAGATTAATTATTATATTTTTTGCAGTTTTTGATGAAAATTATTTAATTTAAGTTGGTGATTTCCAACTGGCAGGGAATGGTTATATTTCCACGTGGAAGAGCGTTGTTTTTATAATGCAGATTATTTACAACCGATAGAAAGCTCTGATTATCCGAGATTTGAAAACCTCCATGAATAAAATGTTCAGAATTTTACAGAAATACAAAGTTTTATTTTTATTCCAGCCCATTTTTTTTTAAAAAATCCATCTTTTTTTTCTATTTGCGCGCCCATTTCCCTCGGTCCTGGTATGAATAGCTTTTTTTTTTAAACTTTTTTTATATTTTAAAGCCCGTCTTCCAAATTTACATTTGAAGAGATAAAACAAGTGCTTCATTGGCACTTGGAGGGAACGATCAGTTCTTTGAGTCGTTATCCCTAGTTATTTTTTGTTTTAATATATGTTAATGTTATACTTTGTCGCTTAACAAAGAGACCATTGAGGTTTTTTATTTATCGCCATGTGTTGTGGAAGATGCACGTGGCGAATGAAAAAACGAAGAGTGTGACCCTAATAAATAGGTTCATTGGGACCTTTAATGAATTGGACGTCTCAGAGCGACTGCACCTGCACCTCCTTGGAGGAAGGATCGACTAACTGACACAACACAGCCTTAATTCTGTCGATCTTTGAGTTTTCAAGGGGGAAGACAATCATTAATCAGTTATGCAGCTCATGTAAAGGTTGCTGCAGTTGTTACAAAGTTACAAACCCATGGAAAAGCAGGGCACGTTCCTCTGGGCCAGGATCTGGGGTAGCAACTTGGCCAACTTAGTCTTCTGATGTCTTCCCAGGACCATAATCTATGTGTAATGAGAACTGTGATATACAAAGTATCTAATAAGGGCTGAAATGACTTAAAACATGTCTTCTGGACCTAGGAAGGACTAGAGTCTGGCGGAGAAGAAGTTCTACAAGGTCTCTCATCCTCCGGCCCGTGTAGGTCTCTTTATATAGGCTGAGAATTCTTGGATCGTAGACGGCCTATCTTGCGGTACAGCTGATGCGGTGGGATGAAATTTTGGGTCTTCTGTCCCGGAAACAATGTATCCAATTGGAAAAAGAAAATATGGAATCGTGTTATTTCTGTCCAAATTCTATTCTTACGGAGGATTCACGGAAAGAAAATTCTCTGCATCTCTCGCTTTACCGCGATTGGGGGAGGGGGAGTTTGCAGATTGAAAGAATGGTCCCAGTTTACTTAACAGTTGCTGCTCATGTGGGATCGCAGACAAGTCAATGTTAGAATGCCTTAGCAGTTTGCTAATAACACTTCGCAATTATTGAGGAATTGTGTTAGCTGTTTGCTAATTTTGTGAAGTCTTATTAGCAAACGCATCGTGTAGCGCAGGGTTCCATTACAGCGTCACACGATGGGAATTCATGGACGGGACCTTCTACTACCAGAGGGGTGAACGTAGCAAATGCACTTAAAGGGTTAAGTAACGAAGACAATCATTAATTGCACCATGACTAACCCAGAATGAACCTTCTGGCAGATCGGCCCCATTCCGCCCCCGTCTAGTCGCCCGTTTCTCCGGCTGTAAAGACTCAGACCTTAATCAGTCGTTGGTCTCGTCTTAGATTCAGGATATTTCGGTTCTGGGGATATTGTACCCGCGACCCTCGATATAACAACATTCACACTATTTAGCGACAGACACAATGCACCTTCCGAAGGACGAGTTATCCGAGGACACGGGGAAGGCTTCGCTATACAATGCCATCTCATTCTGCTGCGGGGAAAAGCTTGGTGTCAGAATGATCTCATATTCCGTTTGACGGGACAGCTGACCTCCTGGACAAATATTAAATCTTTGGGAAAATATTATTTAAAATAAATTACATTGTGTTTATACTATTGAGGCAGAATTTAAGTAAAATTCCAAAATGGTTTGGGAGCACTCATTTGGGGTTGAATTATTTAAATATACACACACTGCGTGCCTAGGGGTCCTATGGGGGGTCTGGCACTGCTATCAGGGACATAAGGTAATCTGAATAGGCATATCTTTTCATATCGCTGGTATGTGCTCCACCACCTTAATACATAATAATAATAATAAAAATAATATATTTAATAATAATATACTAATAATATATTATTATTAAAATAATAATTTATAGGTCAAACTTGCTTTCCATCTGTAGGATCCAAGCTCTGCTTAGGTGACAGGTTAAGTCAAGTCCATCATTCATGCACATTATTCCGCCTCACAGTGCGTGAACAATCCAGAATACCCTCACTGAAAGGAACATTAATAATTTAACCGGCATTATGGATTCCCTGCGTTACTACGAAGCATTTTTTTGCAGGTTGCGTGATCTGGCTTGTGTTTATGGACAGAGACATGTCACAGAGAGTAGAACCAAACACATCCCTTATTCCCTATAGATACCCCTCCCCGGTCAAACCCCCCCATCTCTCTTGCAGTAATGGTAAAACCATAATATACGATCCTCGCTGCCTTAAATGAGTCAAGAGTACCGATTGACTCACTTATTCTCGTGAAGGTATCCAGCATACTCTTGAGGACAATAAACCATAAATGTATATTTTCTTTTTTTTTATGAGTAATCTTGCTATCCATCGACGCCACTCTATTTTTATATATGTCATTATTTATATATATATAAAAATAATACAATATACGGTTTCCTATGAACCCATCAAAATAGTAGCCCTGTGACAGAGGACACTTTGCTGATAGGGTCTCCAGATTGGCTTTCTGATTGTAAAAATCACAATCAGCGTGGCCGGCATCGGGGACCCCGTAATTAGGGTGACCGCGCGAGCTATTTTCTGGGTCACCTATACATTTCATGCATTGCCGACCGGCAGATGTAACGTCCTGGTGCCGCACGGGAAGGTCTTACCTGTCGCTGTAAAACAAGGCTAAGGATGAAATATGGTTGAGGTTTTTACGGACGAAGGGGGCTGAATGGTTCTTATATGCCGTCAAATGTTTATGTGCTACCCCTGCCAAATTCGGCAACCTCAGTATTTCCAATTGCTGCAGTTGCCAGAGGCAGCCATTTCTTTCTCTAGGACACTGAGGCAGTACGGCCATGAATCTGAAATAAACACGCTTTATTATATATATTATATTTTTAATGATTCGACGTGTAAGCCACAAGGTCAAAAACACATCATTTACTAATTATATATTTTTGACCATGTGGATTATACGGCAAATCAATAAAAAGTAATGTTATCAGAAAGCAGGTTTGTGATGTGGGGCAAAAACAAAATGGCTGCTCCCTCAAACCTTACATAGATTTTTATATATAAAAAGAATTAAGAATGGCACGAGGACGTCATACTTGGTTTTTTTCTTATAAATTTTAATTCCTGACAGTTTGGATGACATTTTTTTACCTAAATGAACATTTAGTACATGTAAAAAAGTGCAATTTATTTAAATGCTACATTAATTGATCCATTTATCTTATTTTATAGCAGCCAACTAGAAGCCAGGATTTTCCCAGTGTTTTCCTATAGATGAAATCACAAAACCGAGGCTATAGGGGAAAGTAATTTTTTATTTCAAAGCGACATCTGCTGAGTTTATTTGCTAATCTATAAAGCCTTTTTTTGGCCAAAAATATATAAAGTTTAAAAGTTTGGGGGTCACTTAGCTCTTTTCCTAGAAAACAAGGGCATTTCTGGCTGTAACATAATTGCAAAAGGGTTTTCTAACATGAAGTAGCCTTTTAAACTTGGATCAGCAAACACAGCGTGCCATTGGAACACAGGAGTGATGGGAGTAATAAAGGGCCATTGGAACACAGGAGTGATGGGAGTGATAAAGGACCATTGGGACACAGGAGTGATGGGAGTGATAAGGGCCATTGGAACCCAGGAGTGATGGAGTGATAAAGGGCCATTGGAACACAGGAGTGATGGGAGTCATATAGGGCCATTGGAACACAGGAGTGATGGGAGTGATAAAGGGCCTTTTTGGGGGGGAAATGTTAATATTGTCACGAGGCGTCTGACCCGCTGTGGCATCGAGTCCGTTGGATCAACAAAGACCCAACTGATCTGACAAGTTGGATCACAATCTCTAATTTCAGGAAGCAGGTTCCTTGCTCTGTGTTTATTGCTGTTATTAATGGCTCCCTTACAGCCAACGTATCAGAGAAAAGGGTGGAGGGGAGGAAAAAAACCAGGATATTTGATAATCAGTAGACCTTCAGGATGGAGAACGTTCCTCCTTGCTTTTCTGTGAGGGGGTCTTGCATTCCGTTTGTACAACAGTAGCCGGACTTGATGATTTTCTAGGACCCCAGAATGTTTGCGGAGTATGAGGGTATCGCAGGGTCCTACAGCCCTAAAATGAATGTAAAGATCATGTAAGTGAAACACCTTCTTCTAGAAGATAATTGCTACCGGTCACAATGGTTCCTAATCTAAAAGTAGAGGATTAGAGGCTTAGATATAAGGAAGGTTTACTTTCTGGAGATGCTGGTATATAAGTGGAACAGCCTCCCAGTAGAAGTGGTAGAGGCTAATACAGTAAGGGAATTTAAACATGCGAGGGGTGGACACATGGCTCCTGAAGCTAAGTAAATTTTTTTTAGAGAACTTGGCCTGTTTTGCTATAAATCACGGCTACATTTAACCCATAATCTTTCTTTTTTCCCCCCAGTTTCCAGTGAAGATCTACATTCCAGCCTATATTTTATCAATGCATCTTTGCAAGAGGTAGTATTTGCAAGCACCACGGGGACACTGGTGCCCTGTCCGGCAGGAGGGATCCCCCCTGTGACGCTCAGATGGTACCTAGCAACGGGCGAGGAGATCTATGATGTCCCCGGGATCCGCCACGTCCACCCCAATGGCACTCTCCAAATTTTCCCCTTCCCTCCTTCAAGCTTTAATAACTTAATCCACGATAATACTTACTATTGCACAGCTGAAAATCCTTCAGGGAAAATCAGGAGCCAAGATGTCCACATCAAGGCCGGTGAGTGTTTTCGGAAAATACACTTAATTTTTTTATTTTTTTTTTAAAAAAATTAGAAATGTTGTTGTTTTATTTTTTGGGGGTTTTATAGGCACCAATATATTTTTTTTTTAATTGTTTTTTTTTCCAGATTTTATTTTAATATCGATTTAACTACAGAAAATGGACAACAATAAAAATAAAAAAGTTCAGATGATCTACAGAATTTTTTTTAATGGTTAACTCCCCCCAAAAATTTAAATACACTTTATTTTCATAAGAAATTAATTAAAAAAGACTGTGCCACTGGAAATACCAAGTTTCGTAATTCCACCAAATGATTTAAACAGTAGCATCTGGAGAAGGCTTAAGAGGTGTTCTTATCTCCATAGCAACCAATGGCAGAATTAATTCTGATTGGACCATTTCAGTGGTTGCTTTGGCGATAAGACCACCTTTCAAACTTTACCCATGTCTTACATATATATATATATATAAAACGCTAAATATTTACAGCTGGAGCTTTGATTTCTTAGTAGTCGCCCTCCATAAATACATATGATCAGACGATAAACCATATACGATGCCAACCACTGGATCTGTATTAAAATGTAGATTAAGTTAAAATCCCTACTATTTATTAATAATTTCTTTATTATTATTATTATATTATTATTATTATTATTTGCTTTATAAGGCAGGGATTTAAGATTTCCCATAAAGAAAATAATAATTATAAATAAATGTTACATTATAAATTAGTGTTAATTAATTTAACGCTCTAAACGCGTTGGTTTGCAATATGGGTTTTTTTTATTTCTTTATTCTTTATATTTCTTTATATTTTTAATATCAAATGTTTCCTGGATCCTGGGCCTCAGTTATTTATTAAATAAACATAGTTTTATAGGATTTTAGTAATTTTAGGAGACTGCTGGACAAACCTTCCACCAAGCCTATAAATGTACATTATGCTGGTATATTTACTGTTAGCTGGTGTCTTTAATGGGAATATTTGTGACCAATCAGCATGCAGATCCATAATGAGGTCATACATACTACTTAATCATGTGAAGCTTGATTAAATGTTACGTAGAACCGTATGTTACTTTATTATTTCATCTGAAGATTTAATTAATTAAAAATAATGTACAATTATTTTAGGAGAATGATATGGCAACAGCCTATGGTTGTCTACGTTTGTCCCAGAAATTATGAACGAGGCACAATTTAACTTGATTTAATAATTATTTCCGGGAAGGGTCTGGGCATTGAACAGAACCAAAAATTGCCACATTTACTTCCGGATGAGTAAGTAGAACGGCACGTTTAAGCCAGACCTAGATGCGGTCAGATTTACTAATTACATCTATGTTACAACTTAAAATATGCAAAAAAATGGACTTCTTGTCATTTTTTCTTTTTTTTTTTTTTTTTATGAAAACTATAAGCGGCAATAATTTTGGTGGGTTGTTTGGCCAGATTTCCATGTAAAGTGTCTTTTTCTTGTGTGTGGCCCACGACTTGTTATCTGATAAGATCCTGGATTCCCTGTGTACCTATTATTAAATTCCATACGCCCCATTCCCATATTAACAAGCTATGAACAAAAGTAGCTAGAATCCCGCCCTGTTTATGAAAAAAGTGGGATCATTCCGTTTAAAACGAAAAAAAACAACTAACTGATAAAAATAGATATATTGACACGTAGAAGGTACGATAAAATTATTAATTTTATGTCGTTTTCACAATAAATTTCTCAACAGCTTTCAGTAACTCCCAATGTATTTAATGTAGGATCATGGCTGAAAAAAAAGGTGTTTTAGGTGTTTTTTTTGTGCCCACAAAATTTCCTCTAGTATCCTCCAACCCCATGCACTCCGACATTCCAGAAGATGTCTTTCTGACTTAGAAGACCTTCTAAAGACCTTCAGGCATGGTGACCACTGCTGAGTACCTACCATGACATCTGCCTCGCATCATATCTGCCGTAGATAGTCTAATCTTTCTTTCAACAATGTAAATGTATCAGTCTTGTGCCAACGTTCTGTTGTTTCTTTCACCCAGTTTTACGGGAAGCTTACACGGTCCGTGTGGAAGATCAGAAAGCCATGAGAGGCAATGCAGTAGTTTTCAAGTGCATTATTTCCTCCCCCGTGGAGGCCTATGTCTCATGGGAGAAAGACACAGTCTCACTCGTCTCAGGTAAGTGACTGCTTTCTTCCTTTCTTCTGAGGGTATATATGCCTAATGGACAAATAAATTGCTTTTATGAAAAATTAAATGACCAGATCTGATGTTTTCTACGTATCACCCTTCACTGGCTAATGCTGTTGGAAATGCTGCATTGTGTGATTAATCCCTTGCGGTTCCTCGGGTTCTTTTCAAAGGTCACTGATGTTCCCGGTAACGACTATTCCGCTCTCTATTTCTGCTGAGTGTCTTCATTTTTTTCCCCCATGGTTTTTAAAATGTTTTCTTATGCTAATAAAACGTGAATAACGGTAATTGTTACGCGGAAATTGGAAAATACCCAAGGATCTTGACATTTGAAGAACGGGCATAACATTATTTGCCATGACAATTCTTATGCGATATACATTAGAATAGTTATGGTAAATAACGTTATGCCCATTTTGGAAAGAAAAAAAAAAAAATCTGTACAGGCAATTGGGATTTAAAATTTGGCATTTTATTTATTAGTATTATTTTTTTCAAAAATGTCATATGCTAAAAATAAAATAGAAAATAAAACATGATTATGGGTTACCACCATGTCAGTGGTGGACTCCAAAGGGTAATGATTGCTGGTGCTTAAATATGTTGAAAATCAATAGCTTTTTTTTAATCTTTTATCTAAACTCTTCTAGTTACAGATCCGTTAAATGGGGCGTACAACCAGAAATGATTATACGTATCATTTTTAAAAACATTGTGTGCGCCGCTGTACTCTAGGGTGAGGGCAGGCGCCCCTAGACATATGTGTTGGCCGATTGTGTGTCGATAACATAGACTTAAAGGTAGAATAATGTCGCATCGTCATCAAAATAGGAGTCCCGTCGGCTAAATAGACTGACCATTTTTAATGTTCTAACGAGGTTGGTTTCGGGAGAAGTGGTCTCTGGTGGTCTATGATTGGAAAGAATTCTCATTATCTCCTGAGGTCAGCGTGGTGGGTGCCCGAAGGTGGTAGGATACAATGTTGCTTACGCCTTTTGAGGTCCTTCTGGAGAAGACATATGTGACCCAATGTAGACACAGCCGATACATTGTATATATATATTTGTAAATCCACCAGGAGCTCGTATCTCGGTTACACATCTGCAGAGGGGAAAGAAATCCTCTCTTTCCAGCTGAGACCCTCATTGTTAATGAAGTAATTACGATCCATTGTTTGCCAGATGCGATAGGGGCCATGGAAAATTAGAGAAGATCTCTCTAAATTGGCAGAATAATCTGATGTTTTGTTCCTTTCAAAGCAATAATAGATTTGACCTGACATTGTCCTTAAAATTACACGTTATGCAAAAATGTATAATTGTTCCTTGCACGCAGCTGTAACCCGCAGAGTTATAAGCGCTGGTGACTGTAATTCAATATGGAGACACCCCAACAACAAAAACCAGCCCTGGACGATGTAGAAAAATAGAGTCAAAACAAAGAAGAGGGAGCTGCCCCAAAACAATATGTTTTCTGTAAAATGCAGAATTTAACCTAGCATTGGTCGCTCTCGTCATAAGCGTACCTGGGAACTCTCCAGGCCAAGTGGCGCTTCTCCGGGTCTCTGGGTCATCGCGGAGAAACTCCAGGTCGCGGCATTCCCTGATCATCGTCCACTTCTAATGATGGCGTCCTCCAGCGTGTGGGCAGACCCCCACATACATCACCAGCAGGGACCACTTACCGACCAGAGTGGGACTTGCCCCAATACTTAGTTGATCTGCCCCTCTCGTGGCCACACGGATATCATTCGGTAATCGGCCTTCTCTATTCCCAGTCCGGCCCTGGCAGTGAACACCCTACAAACTGTTGCAAATACAACCCTCTTATATATCCTGAATTTTTTTGGCGGGGAGAATTAACTCATTTTAGAGAAAAATAACAGGACATGTTTTCTACACCTAGTATTTGGGAAAAATAAATAGCCGTGTCCATACGGAACCGAGAAAGAAGCATCCGGAATTTTCCCAGGATCCTTCTAAGAGCCTGTTTGGCAGGAACCCCAACGTAGTCGGCCCATAAGCACCGCAGGGACTGTCCGAGTACTAGGCGTTCGCATGACGGCGAGGGGGGGGGGGCAGCGCGATCCACTGAGCCCTGTCAGCAAAAGCAGGTCAGCGTGATTGAGCGACGAGGAAAATCAATAAATCTTTGAATTAATCATGCTGCTGCCAGAGAGAATTATGGGAGCTCGGAATGAAACGACTAGGTGTGTGTCCATAGTAACGATTCTCCGTTCTTGGCCGTAATCTGTGGCTCGCTGGGACGGGGCGATTCTTAACCCTTTGAGTGCCGGAGGGTATGAGCGCATGGTTGAGCTGCCCCTCTGGCTCTCAGGGTAGTTGCCCCTCGCCTCTCTGGGGCTGTTGGGTGAGGATAGGAGATAAGAGAACCTGACCCGGGCCATGCGGCTGCCTGAATAACTGCTGGATTTCGTCCAGCTTTGGTAAAAATCCAGTTTCCTGTTGCGTGCCCAGAGCCGATGCCCAATTTTTAATCAGAAAATAACCTTAGCTGCCAAAAGTAATTAAAAGAGTATAAATCAATTAAAAATCAGCTGCCATGAGTGCATTTTAAACAAAATGCACTAAATACATATACATTCACTATATATAATATATATAATATTATGTATATATATATTATTACTTATATAATACTATATATACTATACTATTATCTTTCTCTTGGCTTTTTAAAATATTTTTTTTTACAAATACAATGTAATTTAAGAAATTATATAAGTCGGTTCCTTAAAGTATAAGATCTCCTTATTTATGGCTTTATGCTTTAATGTAAACCATTGGTAACAAAGAGGTTAAAAACAGGCTTTTATGAGTTTATAAGTAAAAGAGGGGTCTTCTCTGGGTTGCTCCTAAATGCTTTAAAGCGATATATTTTGTATGTAAATAACGCAATATCTTTGGGACAGATTGTTATTTTTATGAAAATTCTGATTATACTTTTTTTTTTATCCAAAAGCTGCCTCACTAGGGGCAAGAAGGAAACTCATTGTATCCTTTTGTGGCATAATATGTATATTTTCTACGCTGCAGGCTATTAAGGAAAAGTTATCCAGAAATGGCCCAATTATGTCAAAATCCGGTTTGAAGTGTCGGTCAGGCTCTGTATAACTGTAATTTCCAAGAAAAAGATCTAAAAACAAGAATAACTAATATCTCTTCGATGCGTCCATTATTATTACTTGTAACCAAATGCTTTAATGTCTCCATCGAATTTACTGCCTCGTTAATCTTAAAATGCCAGATAAATCCGTCGATTGATGTTCTCAGGGCGGATTGGGGATAACGAGGTGGCCCTGGCGCTTTAAGGCCGGCGGCTGCCTAACGGTGTAAGCGCGACTGACGACTGGGATGTCATGTGTCTGCGCTTGCCGTTTTGCTCACGCTCAGTATGCCTTCTCCGGTGTCCCAGGCAGGACGGAGTTAGAGCTCGGTGTGACTGCAGGTGAGAGTGGCAAAATAGGGACTGTCCCACCCAAAGCGAGACAGTTGGGTGGCATGCAATATGCAGCACGAGCAGCAGATCGGGCGTATAAGGAGATCTGATGGCCTGGATGTCTTACATAAAAAAAATACAATATTATTCTGAATCCAAATGTAAGCAACAGAAAATCTGAAATGTAATCATTTTTTATTATTATATTATATATATATATATATATATATATATATTTAGGCCATTGGTGGCTTTTTATTGAATCTCCTTGGAGATATATGCTCCTGTAGACCGTAAACACCAGAAATCTGAACGTGTTGGGGTTTTTTTTTATATTGCTGGGTAAATTGAGTTATTTATAGCTGGATTTCTGAATTTCGCTTTGCAAATTAATTATTAATAAACTCTTTTCAAACGGTACGTTAGCGCTAACAGCATAATTCCTTGTGGAAACCTAACGAATCCTGCATTTTGCATACATAAGCGAAACGGGTTCCAGACGCGGCGGTTCGAGAGGAACTCAACGGCCACGAAGCTGCTGGCTGCAGATACCATACCTCCCAACAGTCCTGGTTTTCGGAGGACAGTCCCAGTTTTCAGACACTGAGCTGGGCAGTTGCCCGCATACCGTTTCAAATATCTGGCCACTTATTAGTGGCTTCAAATAATTAATGCTTATTAAGCTAGACATGTGGTTGCAGCTCATTGACTTCTTTATACATTATGAAGGACCAACCCCGGTGACCTTCTGCTGCAGGAAGAGCTTGGATGGGCCTGTGTAATGTATAGATAAATCCGTGCGGCCATTGAACTATACAGTGTACAGGGCCAGCTCAGCTCTTCTACCTGAAGGAAGCTACCTTTGAAATATAATCAATAGTAAAGTGAGGGAATTGGAACCACAACTCTCCATTTAGTTAAAGGCCCCTTGGTCGCCTCTGCCTCTGCTTGAAGGAAAGTTGTCGTTTCATCTCAGTGGCTTCATTTTAAATTATGAAGGACCAACCACAGTGAGGCTTCTCCTCCAGGTCTGGCTGGCCCTCTGTATTTAAATACATGACGTGTCTTGTAAGTCACCTTGTTGATTGAGCTATACATTATGCGGGGCCAGCTCAGCCCTTCATGCAGGAAGACGAGAAGCCGGGGATGGGCCTTTGTAATGAATATCGAATGCAGAGAATTGAAACCATAACTCTCCTGCCAACTCCCACTTTAGTGAATAAAAAAGTGATATATATATATATATATATATTATATATATATATAATATATATATATGTTATATTTTTCTAAGTGGCCAAGAAGGGGATGTATTTCTAGAAATCAAATAAAAGCCGGGCCAGCAATAAAAAATGTTATACGCTGCGGTAGAATGTGATTGAAGATTTGGAGCGCCAAGTTTATAAAGGAAAATTACAAATATATATATTTTTTTGTATTCTTTAATAACTATGTTTTAAATAATTTATTCTCATAGAAATGTTCATTTGTAACGCAGTGTATTTGCTGAGCTATTATAATGGGGACTTCGGACGTTATTATTATTGCTTGTTGTCTTGGAATGCAGAACCGTTGGTGAGGGCCAGGTAGGGTTAAGTGAACTTCCTGTTTGCGGTACGTGTGCTGCTTCAATAACAGGAAGTGCGGCCTTCGTGGAGAGCGATGCCCATACCTGGGAACTTACAGGCTCTGGCTGACCGGAGCCCTCGCTCTTTGGTTAGCCTGATGTCATCGGTGGGCGATATTGACATCATAGAGGGGTGGGGCTAATGCCGTCTGTGGGCGGGTCTAGCCCCAACCGCTTGATATTTATGGGAGCGAGAAACACCGTTCCCACGACCAGGACATTTCAGGCCGTGACCAGCAGCGCTTCACCTGGAGTCTCCGGGCAAAACTCGGAGGGTTCCCAATTATGGTGATGTCGCTTCCTGTACACAGTGTACGACGGTTTTCTACACAACTAAAATGGCTGGAGGAGTCACATGATCAGAAAGTCACATGATCAAAAAAAAGGGGTCATCAGACTGTGTATTAATACAGTTTTTTTTTTCCCAAAGCCCAACAAATGAAGGAAAAACATGTTTAAAGCTCAAGGGCTTTGTGAACAAGACAGTGCCCCAAGCCACGGTATCGCGGATACAGAAATAGCAATTCCCCCCCCCGCTTTGATGTTGTTTGTATAATTTAGATGACATTAGGAATAGGAGCAGAGAAAAGGGCAAAATACTAGAATCAAGTTAACCCTGTTTTTATTCATCGAGCGCGTCGCAGGAACTGCCTTCTTCGGGGCAATCACAGTAAAGTGCCTTTTACGACGTCTTTCCAGCTGGCCTCATCTCATACAAATTACATTCTATCCGTGTTTTTCATGTGACGTGAACCATGCAGTTCTGTAACGTGATCGTTTTCATACAATTCTGTCGTGATTGGCACAACTTTGCAAACCGGCGGTAATAGGATTAATAATGCGTTTTGGTTACAGAAAGAAATGTCGCCGGATGCTCATTCATACAGTTAATTACTTAAAGGGACAACAAAACGCATATGTGTGGGTCCATCTCCTGCGCTGCAAATAGCCGAAAAACAGGGTAAATGCATATGGAGGAATATGCGGGATAACCCTATGCATTTACAAGGGGGGCACCACAAAAAAACAACCCACCATACAATGGTGAAGACATCGAAAAGCATACAATGGCTGGAGTGTCCCTTTAAATATCCTGAAAATTAGGCAATTAAGAACATAAACTAACAATTTTATTTTTACACATCAAAGTATTATTATTATGGCTCTAACTATTTTTTTTAATTTTATTTAGTTTTTTTAATCAGTTCCTAAAACCTGTATTTAAGTCACAAAAAGAGAGTGTTATAAATGTAAAACAAAAATACACTTTCGGATCTTTAAACGATAGAGATTTAATAAATCTTACAACTGCCGAGAAATCATACCGAGGTGTAAAGCTTACCTTTTATGAGTGGTTTAAGTTGACTGACCAATAGTAATAATAAAAATAATCATTTTTCCGTCCTGACAAGGTGGGAACTCTCGCTTTCTTTTGCGATGCAACCAAAACAGAAGCATTTTCTGCATTTTACGGACTGGCAATTTTGTTCTAATTAAGTCTCATAAATATGAAGATTTGTAGAGTATTCCCAAGACCCCCGTGGTTGGATTTCGCAATAAAATTCTGTCTAAATTCATTGCAGTCTATTAGACTGTCGGTTTTATTCAGCAGTAACACTCTGATGATGCCTCACTGTTTACCAGATTAACCCCTTCATGACAAAGCCATGTACGGGCTCACTATTCATTGTTTTTAATGGGTTTAAGGACACTCCAGTTCCTCATGCACCCCCAGCAATCAAGAATGTATATTAAAGTACTTTAATACTTTTTTGACATTCTTTAGAAGTAAAAAAAAATAAATAAAAAAAAAACTAAAATAAAAATAAAAATATATACGCAGTTGTGCCAGGGCTTAAAATTTCAGAAAAAAAGGAAAAATATTTTTGGAAAGGGACAGTTTAATGTCTTTGGCCGTCGGCGATGTCTATTTGTTAGAAGGCCGTACAAGTCCAAAGATGGCGGCTAATGTGTGCGTGATTAACCCAGTGTCCTCTGATTCCGGGACCTTGCCAATACCTTGTCTAGGGTTGGTTTAATAACTATTGACAACCGTTACTATAATCTTATTGTATGTAAATAAAATGTCATACTTGACTTTTCGAGACCGGGTTGTTATAGACCCAGTACGGCAGCGTCCTTAATGAGACCTGAGCATAATTACTTAAAGCCAGACTGATGGTCCGGAAATTACATTTGCCATCAAGCGCTGGTCTGATAGAAAAAATAAAGAAGCAGATACAACACAAACAGCTCACATCTAAATACTGAAATAATAATCATCAACTTGATGATCGCCCTATTTTGCAATGGGGAGCGCTAGCGCTCCTTGACTAGGTTGGGGAGATCTCTTTTGTACCTGGCCCATGTACACTATGTGGTACTGTGTGTATAGTGACCTCACTGCATGCAGCGCACAGGGATATGATATCATACGCCGGCGCTCATCATGGTAGACGGTGTTCCTGACGTTCTGGGGGCAGCTGAGGCATTGCCCCGGGCCGGGTCTAGGGCAATCGCCAGCCGAGCTACGTCTCTGTTGCCGACAGTGTAACGATTTGTGTTCCAGTGATCCCGAAGTGATGACTGTATATCCAGATCCGCACAACTGTTTGTGTTGTATCTGCTTCTTTATTTTTTCTATCAGACCAGCGCTTGATGGCAAATGTAATTTCCGGACCATCAGTCCATAAGAAGGGGGGGGGGGTGTATTTTTGCTATCAGACAAGATTTGATGGAATTCAGGTTTTCCACAAATTTTTGGCATAAACTGGTCCCAGGTAAAATGGCTTAAAAATCCTGAACTATTGTGCCAAATCTAATACATTTATAACTAAATTACAAGCAACATTCCTAGTACTGTTAAACACCCAAAATCTTCAATGTTAACTGTTACATCACAACATGCATCATTTTTTTCAGGGAGTGCTTAATTGTCATGTGACACAAGAGTAGGCAAAGAGTAGGCAATGTTTGTTAAACATACTAGGGAGTGCAATTTAAGCACAAGTTAAAGAACTCCTTAATAATCTTCCAAACGTGCGCACACGTGTTCATTCAAATAATATATTCATAGAAACCTGAAAACGTTTGAGCCTTATGGGCATCCTTGGTGCAAAATCTGCTGCAGACCATTATCTTCCTCATACAGAGGATTTGATGGGAGATTTATCATTCTTAAATCTTAGTAGTTTAATACAATTGCGTGTTTATTGTGTAAGATTATATATAACATGTATTTTATATATATATAGATAGATATAGAAATGATATATGTACCAACACTCAGGGTTCCCATTCAAGATGGCGGCGGTCCTAATAATTGTGAAACTAGCCTGGTTGTTAGGAGTGTCCCAGATCATTTGAGACTGTTGGCAGCAATGATTCCGTCTAGCAAATGGATGAGTTTGAGAGGGTTTTCTATGTCTCTTTCTCCCTGTGTCTTGTCTTAGATTGATTGATTGATTGATATGGATAGATAGATTGATATGGATAGATAGGTAGATAAATAGATACGGATAGATGGATAGCTAGATAGATAGATAGATAGATAGATAGATACGGATAGATAGATAGATAGATAGTTGAATAGATATATACAGATAGATAGATACGGATAGATGGATAGATAGATAGATAGATAGATACGGATAGATGGATAGATAGATAGATACGGATATGATAGATAGATACAGATAGATAGATACGGATAGATAGATAGATAGTTGATAGTATACAGATAGATAGATACGGATAGATGGATAGATAGATAGATAGATACAGATAGATAGATACGGATAGATAGATAGATAGTTGAATAGATATATACAGATAGATAGATACGGATAGATGGATAGATAGATACGGATAGATGGATAAATACGGATAGATACGGATAGATAGATATGGATAGATAGGTGAGCCATAATGGGCACAAACTTAATGTGTGGCGTGAGCCGCATGACTCAACTCATCAAGCATGGAGGAACATGGGTCACTACCAAGCAAACTCAAACTTTTCCTCTTACTTATTTGGTCGTTGTGAATCCCACTACGGGCGTTCAAGAGGCCTTCTCTTGTGGGGCAACTGCATCTGCCCTGCGCACCACACCTGGGAACTCTCCGGGTTGACCCATGAATCGTCCGGGTCGCAGGAGCGGGGTCCTCCTCCCTGCCAATTTCACCCTTAAATGGGGGTGGGCCCTGGGACGTCAGCGGGAATGCCCACCAACGTCAGTAGGACCGCCATTTAAGGGGGGGCTTGTCCCGGCCACATCCCGCAAAGGGGGGCTGCAGGTAGCCGGAACCTAAAAGTATGCTGCTCACCCGTCTCTACATTGGTTGACGGAATTATAATCTCAACTAGTTTTGGTTGCGCTTGAACTTTTTCTCGCTTTGTCCATGCCTGATTCATATTCTAAACATATGCAGACCCCCTAACGCTGCATTACAGCGGTGGTAGCCGGACAACGCTCCAAGGACGCATCATACCCTAGAATTTCAAACGCTGAGAACATCCGACTTTAGAAACAAAAAGCCCACTTGCTCTGCGAAGTCCTTTCCCGCGGGATGGCGAAAGCCCGGATTCTTTTCAGCTCTCCCTAAATTCATGTGTTTTTTTCCCCCGCCACTTTATTCATACGAATAATCCTTTCGAGCCGCTTTGGCAGCTGTACGGGACAGATAGGGAAATGCTGGAACATCGCAGACCCTGACGTGGAGGGGGTACTTCTCCAGAGGGACGCTAAAATCAAATTATTCTTTGCATAATCTTTCAAGATTTACCCAATTCCTTTAAATCTGCTTAACGTAACATGAAGAGAAGAAATCTCCTTTTAAATAGGACCTTATACGTTGCTACTCTCCATTTTTTTTTTTAATTCATTTATTTTTGCGGCTCGGTTTTAATTTGCTTTCCCGCAGACCTGTCAGTGCTGATGTATTGAACGTATAGCGAGGTGCTGGAGCCGAAACAGGGTAACCGAGAGTTCAGCCCAGAGATGATTTAAAGACCTGGCTCCTTTAAATGCTGAATATGGAATTATGGTAAATGAAGCCCCCCCCGGCAGATCTCGGACCCCATTCTTCATCCATTCTCCCTTTCTATCTGTCCCTGCTTTCATTTGCCTGTCTGCGGCCCTTTGGGGTATTCTTCGAAGGTTTTAATGCTATCTGAGTCGACTTCTTCATTATGGAAAGCTGTGACGCCTTTTTCAAGGACATTATTTTTGATTGTCCAAGCTAATGTGTAGATGACCAGATCTATAGGGTTAAATATGGTATACATAACGCTAGTGAAAGAAGAGTCTGCTTTAAGCTTGATGCCATTGTGTTCGGAATCCCTTTTTTTGGGACAACCTTGGTCTGCCCTCAATATAAGGGCGGTGCTGTAATGTATGACATTATAAGGCAGGAGTTGTGATGTCATATATCAGTATTGCAGTCTATTTTTTTTTTCTTTGCATGCATGATGCCCTAATTTGGACATTGTGTTCATATTATCCATTATTGGGGCTTTTAGGGCTGTAGAACCCTGTGATACCCTCATACCCAGCAAACATTCCGGCCTCCTAGTAAAAGTATTTGTGGACGTCGGGCTGCTCTACATAATCTGTTGAATTAAATAGAATCTTTGATACAGTAATTCTTGGCATCCTTATTCGGTAGATCACTTGTTCTACTTGTTAACATATTTTTTTGGCTCCTCTAAAGATTTTTGTAGCTGGGAGAGCCGTGTCTGTTCTCTACTTTGTAGTAAAGCAGAGCGAGTGTGATAAAAAGTCCGGGACGTGCGGTGCGCATGATCAAAGACATCAGAACAAAGAGGAACTTGATCAAACAGTCTGCGGACGATAAAAGGTGCCCAATTGGCCGGAGGAACTGCCTTTATGAGCGCGGTCCAAGATTCTACAAGAATAAAAATAGCCGTGGAAACTGTACATTAAATTCTGCTGAGAACAGAGGTCACATGCAGGGGTCATGTGACAGCCTTCAGCACACCAAGACAGTTTGGACAATGCTATGCCTCCAACTTTGTGGGAACAGTTTGGGGAAGACCCTTTTCTATTCCAACATAAGTTTGCTCCAGCAAGCTCCATAAAGACATGATTGGATGAGTTTGGGGAGGGAGAAATTGACCGGCCGCACAGAGCCCCGACCTCAACCCCACTGGACACCTTTGGGATGAATTGAGATTGTGAGTCCAGCAATTCGTCAGACATCAGTGCCTGACCTCACAAACGCTCTACTGGATGAATAGGCAGGAAATCCCACAGAAACCCCACAAGATGTCATGGAAACCCTCCCCAGAAGAGTGGGAGCCGTTATAGCCGCAGAGGGGGGGACCAACTTCATATTAATGTCTATGTAATAAGAATGTGATGTCCCTGTTGGTGTAATGGTCAAGTGTCCCAATACTTTTGTCCATATAGTGTATGTAAGTGTGTGCATGGCTAGACCACGCCCATATCATGGCCACGCCTCATTTTGCCTCCTATAAAAAGTAGGAGAGGGTACGCTCTGGGCAGTCGACTCTGAGAGGTTCCAAGGTATGGAACACATGAAACGTATGTATTTATTTCCGTTTATAATTTTTGTACTTATAGATTCCTCCAAGCAATAACATTTTCGCCACAAAATCCCGGCCTTGATCTTAAACACCTTCTTGGAAGCGCTCTTATACTTCAAAGACAGGAGAAAGATTTATCACAGCCGGCGTTTGTGCGGATTAACGCTCGCTGTCTCCCCGCATTTATTCTGCTCTTTTTATAGGACAACTCACTTATACTTCTTTCCGTTTTTGCTTTCGCGTTTTCTATTTGTTGGGTCTTTTTTCCCCCCCAAATAAAGAAGAAGAACCCTTTTGATCGCTCTTTCTATCGTGTTTCTATCGTATTTAAATAAATCTCAGTGGGGGTTTTGTATGAAAAGTGATTTGGGAGCAAAGGTTGACAACTGGGCTTATCACCATAGCAACCAATGGGATGTTACTGCTGATTGGTCTCTGTGGTGACATCAGCAGAATCACTTCCCCCCCCCCCAATATGGAGTGACATATTCTGGCATAGGCCGACAAGACCTGTCCGGGGGAGACAGCAGTCCCTCTCCTGTAAAGCTAGGGGGGCCGAGCATCCTGCTTAGTGGGCTGATTACAAAGGGGCTGATGAGCCGGCACAGCCTCCATAACATGCATTAAAGTTTAAAAAACGTCATGATGCGCCAAAATATGACATCATATCCCAGGACTCTGCTGTGAGGGGGTTGGCCATGGAGGGGAAGCTTCCAACATGTCCGCATTGACCAGCGGAGCCAGCGCTGGCGGACCGTACTCCCTGCAGGGCATTTAGCTGGGTGGGGGGGCAAATGCATTTTTGGAGAATTCTGCAGAATCCAGAGCTACGAAGGGTCCAACCTTTTCACCGCCAGTTAATCTGTATATTTTCACACCTTCAGCACCATTTAATATTAACAATGTGCTAATTTTGTTGATGTTGGGGATGACGCACGAGTACACAAAACGCGGCTAGTTAGTTATGGTTGCCCAAAAGACTTGAGAGCGTGTAACAGCGGGCGACGGGCAGGATGAGGATAAACTTCAAAACGCTCCAGTATTTATACCCTAAATTACATAGCGTGAAAAATGAGATGACGCGTGCCACGTCCCGACACTACGAATCGATGAGGGGGCCGCGTTTCTGATTCTCTATTCTATTCTTGATCTATTTACATCTGTAACAAATGATTATAGTCAAACGATCCGCTTCCAGCTTCATTAAAATACGTAATCCATCCCTTGTCGCTTGGTCGCCATATAAATGCAATGTTTTATTTACGGTAAAAATACATCTATTTATATATGTACGGTACGCTATATGGACAAAAGTATTCGGACACCAGACCGTTACACCATCAGGGACTTTGATGACATTTTAAATATATATTTGATGACATCACATTGTTTTTAATACATAGACTTTAATATGAAGTTGGTCCCCGCTTTGCAGCTATAACAGCTTCCACTCTTCTGGGGAGGCTTTCCGTGAGTTTTTTGGGGGGGGGTTGTTGGAATTGTTACCCATTCATCCAGTAGAGCGTTTGTGAGGTCAGACACTGATGTTGGACGAGACGCCCGGCTCACAATCTACGCTCCAGGTCATCCCAAACGAGTTTGATGGGGTTGAGCTGCAGGGCCGGCCGAAGGCGTAACGCCGCCTGGGGCGAAGTTTAAAATGCCGCCGCGTGCGGCATTTTAAACCGCCGACGCCGGTACTTACCTTTAAGAGTCCTGCGGCGAGTCTCCCTGCTCTGCCACCGTGCCGGCTTGTAATTCTGAGCGCCGGAAATTGACGCCACTTCCGGCGCTCAGCATTACAAGCCGGCACCAAGACCGAAGAGGGAGACTCGCCGCAGAGGAGAGAGAGAGGGGCGCCGAGCGGGTAAGCGAAAACCACTCTGCGCCCCTCTCTCTCTCTTCGGTTTCAAAAAAAAAAAACGCTCGGGGCGGCAAAGTGCCGCCCCTTCTAAAGTGCCGCCTGGGGCAATTGCCCCAGTCTGCCCCATTGTAGGGCCGGCCCTGTTGAGCTGTATAAAGTAAATAATAACCACCCCCCAGTGCTGTATACAGTAATAACCCCCAGCACTGTATATAGTAATAAATAAACCCCCCCCCGTGCTGTATACTGTAATGTCGGTTTTGGGGGAAAAAATGTCATCGTGTGATATTTTGGGTGACTTTCCCTCAAACACCACACTGAGCTGATGCTTTATGGCAACGCTAATGAAGTCCATTTCTCCATAGACTTTAATTAGCCAGAATGCCAAGCTGGGTGATTAAGACTGAGCCATTTCTATCGAACAGAACACATAAATGGCTAAAATGCAGCTGCCTGAAAACATTATATTTTACAAAACGCAATTCCTGAAAAAGAAAAAAACTGCCCTAATAAAAATGCCCCAGGCAGCATTCTATCCGGTCCTCTTTGAACATTAAAATGCAAAACGCACCAGAGCAATGCGGCTCCGACGGATTCTGCGGAATTCTGCCCTCTGCGGAAAACACTAGAACAATAACCCTTTTTACATTATAAAAAAAAAAAAATCTGTGACCTGAAACTGCATCAGTAGATTGAGTTTTATTTGGGCTAATAGGCGTTCGCTGCGGCTGTGTAACACGAAATTCCTTAATCAAACATTAAGTTTGTCATCAACATACATTAGCATGCATTGATTTATAGATCGTGCTGATGGCTTGGGTTTCAGGAGCGAAATATTACGCTGCAAATTCTCTGCGCCCACAGCGAGCCGCCAAAAATCAATACCCTGGGATTTATTCCAAAACTTCCGAGCGGCGGCCAAGAGAAGTCCGCCCGTCTCTCCTGCCGTAAAGACTCAGACCTTAATCAGTCGCTGGTCTCGTCTTAGATTCAGGAGCCGGATGACTATCCCACGCATGTTTAAATTCCCTCGCTGTATTAGCCTCTACCGTTTTTGCTGGGAGGCTGTTCCGCTTATCCACCACCTTCTCAGTACAGTAAAACTTCCGCCCAAGCCTCGGACTCTCTAGCTTTAGACTCTGGTCTAACATTTCTATTCCTTTGAAATACATTTCCCTCCTCCTGTACTCATCTGTAATGTATTGAAGTGCAGCATGTTCTGGAATAAATACAAAAAAAAAAAAAAAAAAAAAAAAAAAAAATAAACAAGGAATTGGAAAAGTGGCCTTATTGCTTCCTTTAATATATATAATTACCTCCGTATATATATATATATATATATATTATTAATATAAATTATATTAGATATAATATATTTAACCGTGTATATATATATATAATATATATATATATATATTACTATATATTAGTATATATATATATATAATATATATATATATATATTTAATATTTATATAGTAATATTATATATAATTATTATATATCTTTTTATTATTATGATATATATATAATATAATTCAATATATACACACACAAAGATGTAATATTTTTTTAACTGAAAATCTAGTGCATTTAATGAATGTATGCGTTATTGTATGGTTTTACTAAATTTCGGTTTAAAGATTGAGTACCATTTTATCTCCGCTGTGATGGGTTGAGTCCCACGGGGGGGGGGGGGGCTTAAACCTGTATAACAAATACCTGTGTCCTGAACTAACCTCCTTCGTATCACCGCTCTTTCTATGGATTCCAAAGATAATCAGCTTCCATTTAACGGGAGGTACATCTTACTGGGGAGGAATAATCACACAAACCCTAAGAAAAACCATTAACATGGACCTCTTGCTCTATACCGATAATGTAGATAATTAATAAATTATAATGAAATTATTCACAATCTTGTCAGCAGTTATTATAGTTACATTTTATTTATTAAGCAACGCTGTACATTTAAATTGGGGCAGTTAACACATAAAGATACACCAGGAGATGAGAACCCTGCCCGTGGCAAGATTGGTGGGCATCTGAGGGCCCCTCTCTTGAGCTCTAAACCCCATCACTCTCAGCCAAAAAACACATAGGCTGGACGTATTCCTAAAAGGATTCCTTTGGCTTTCTGATGAGGGTTCGGTATTTTGCAGCCGAATTCTCCCGGCGGTATTATTACTGTTAAATCCGCTTTTCTTGTGCAGATTCTTGGTGCTTGTGCCGATCGTTGGTGAGGGTCCAAAATCCATCCAGCCCCCGCTTCTCAGTAGCCAGCCTGTCGGGCGGTCGGTGCCTGCATCCGACTGATAACCGCTCCTTTGTGAATACTGTGGACTGGGTTTCAATGGGCTTTGGAGGCGAACAAACACTTGTTTGCCATCGTTCATTGTGTGTCGCCGCACGTATTGTTAATGTATGTCTTCATAGCTCCCTTTACATTGGGATGCGTCGGTGTCTGTATGACTGTATTATTTATTTTCTTTCTCTCTTCTTCCTCTATTTCATCTGTCTTCCTTTCTCTCTTTCCTTTTCTCTCTCTCTCTTTTTTCTCTCTCCCTCTCTATTTCTTCTCCTTACACACAACACTCTCCAGCAGCCCTTCACCCCACTCCTTGCACACAACACTATTTAGATCCCACCCCCCCTCCACACACACACACAACATTATTTGGAAGTCCTTGGCACACAGCACAATCTGGAAGCCCCTCTCCTCTCCACACAACACCATTAGACCTAGTGTCAGCATACAAATTCTAGGTTGCTCTGGGCATTCAGCGAAAGGTCCAATCATAGAGCATTTCTCTTTCAGCTCTGACCAATGTCACCGACGATTCCCCCAGTGATAAGCCATTTGTATATTGGTTGGTACGTTCATTTGGGATTGATACGTAAATTGCTAAACCATCAAGTAGAAATTTGAGATGTGAGAAATTGGATCTTTACGGTCCGTGTTTATTATTTAACCCTTTAAGGACTACTGGTGTGCTACAAATACCCCCCACCGGCAGTCAGATAAATGAGCAAGCAGGTTAGAAATGCCAGCTACTTGCGCATGGAGCTCCAGCCTTTTGAATAGCGGTAAACGGGTTTGTTAGGATGAGCGGTTTTGTGAACGAAGTGTGTAGGAATTATTTCTAGAATGCGTATTCATCTCTAATATGCCCCGAGCTGTGGCTGACCTTGGCTCGTTACTCGGTTCCAAAGCATTGGTGAAATCAATGGGAAAATAACTTAAAATGTTCATTTTAGCCGGGGTCTCAAACAGGGTTTTTTTTTTATTATAAGCATAATTAAATCCATTGTGCCATTCTTTATTTTTTTTTTTATTTGACAAAATCAGGGCTTTTTGTACAAATCTGATTTCTAATAGTTAGAATCCAGGATGCCCCCCCCAGTTGGCCGTGATGACATTATATTGACATCATAGCTAACAGGACCATCCAGGCCCTCGAATGCTCTGCTCGGACTGAGTGTCAGTGGCTGGTTCAGCCGCGTTCCTCTACCGGTGAAGCTTTACTAATCCAGTATATTGATGAGGATGCAGATAGCGTGCGGGATTTTCTCTGACTTTGCAGCGAGGAAAGGTTACGGACTTACCTTGAAGGGATAAAGCCCTCGGTCGCGCACGTGCCTGCGATGAGCCGAGCGCCGCTTTCCGATTAGTGCATTCAGCAAATCGGTGAACGTGCTCCGTGATTACGTGTTTCTGGTGCTACATACAACTTGGTAAAGTCTTAGAAGTGTTAAAGGGACAATCACGTGTCCCAGGGAACCCCCTAATCCTTCAGTGCAAATGCAAGTAATTACATAGGCCTTGTTCAAAATAATATATATAAAAAAACACTTCGGGAGAAGCTGCAGCTGCAACCCCCCAACTCCTTTCCCATTGAGCATGTGAGCATTTGTCGAGTCAGCGCTGCCAGTATATGACGGGCAGGGAAAATAGCTGAGGGACCTACAACTCCAATGCATACTACACCTATAGAAAGTTTTACTGATCCAAGAATCTGATTTATTTTTTGTTGGTTTTAACAATTTTACCATTTTGATTGGATTATATAGAGTTTGTTTTTTTTTAAGAAAGAAAGACTTGCATAGAGGTGTCAAATATGGCATATTCTTAAAACCAGGTATTTGCAGATTAGGTGAATTGGACAAGAAGAACCGCTGGATAGAACATAAATCAAGGGTGTCCAACCTGCGGCCCTCCAGCAGCTGCAGGACTACATCTGCCATTCTCCTCTGCCAGCCACTTAGCTGAAAGAGCATTATGGGAGATGTAGTCCTGCATCAGCTGGAGGGCCGCAGGTTGGACACCCCTGGCATTAATCAATGAAACGACTTTTAAATATGTCGGCTCAGCCCGTTCTTACAGCACAAGCTCTTAATGCCGCAGAGTGAAGGCTAAACTCTCCATTTAGTGAATAGACCCCACGGTTTCAGTCTGTCTGACTCTTTCAACACGAGAATCGAAATACACGATGAAAGACACCCAGTAGAAAGTAATGTTCTGTTTTCTCGGCTTTCAGCATATATCTGAATATTTTATTACCGCAGTAAAGGGATGCACGAAATCTGGGATGTATGGAAAGCTGTGGTTTTTTTGTATGCCTAACTTAGAGCGAATAGGACTTTTCAGTATCATAGCTTCGGGCCCCATTGCTTCCAAATGTAGGCTAAGTATCTTCATGTTAGGATCTGGCTGCGTGGATAACAGGCGCAGGAAGTCATTAACGCCTAAACGGTGCACATGGTCTTACGTGGCCACTTTTGTCTGCATGTATGAAGCGTGATTAGGGAGCATGGAACGGAAGAATGAAGCAATTTAGCAAAATAGAGAAATCTTTGATAATTCATTGAAAGAACTCCATACTTTATCTGCAAAATCGCATTTATCTAAATGTAAATGTTGCCATATCAGCCATTTTTTCTCTCCAGTACCCATTTACTTTTTCGATGACATCCAGATCTGAATTCTATCTGTATTACTTTGTTAAAGAGAGCTGTTAATAATAAATGTTGCATATAGAATGCACAGGGGATATGTATAGAGGAGACCTCTGTTTGGCTGAGAATGATGGGAGCAGCAGCAGGGTCGAGGTGCGGTGGGTGCACCTCACCCAGGCGCACTTGTAACCAAGATATTATGTGACCCTGCAGTGTCGGAGTGAGTGCGTTCTCTAATGTATGGTGTTAGAGTGAGTGTGTGCTCTAATGTATGGTGTTAGAGTGAGTGTGTGCTCTAATGTATGGTGTTAGAGTGAGTGTGTGCATCTAAATGTATGGGTGCTAGAAGTGAGTTGTGGCTCCTTAATCGTAGGTTGCTAGAGTCTGGAGCGTGGATGCTCTAATGTATGAATGTTTTAGAGTGAGTGTGGGCTTCTGAAATGTATGGTGTTCAGAGGTGGCCCGTAGTGCTCCTAATGTATGGTGCTAGAGTTGACGTGTGCCTCTGGAATGTATGATGTTAGAGTGAGTGGTGGTGCTCTGATGTGATGGTGTTAGAGTGAGCGTGGGTGCTTCTATGTATGGTGGTTAGAGTGGAGCGTGTGCTCTAGAATGGTTAATGGGTGCTAGAGTGAGCGTGGTGCTGCCTAAGTGTGAAATGATGTTAGAGTGAGTGTGTGCTCTAATGTATGGTGTTAGAGTGAGTGTGTGCTCTAATGTATGTTGTTAGAGTGAGTGTGTGTTATTGTATGGTATAGTTAAATGGCATCAACCTATCAGTGTTTGATTGTGTGTGTCACATGACAATCAAGGGTTATGGCATCCAACTATACGTGGTAATAAGTTTCTAATGCTTTATTAAGTATTAAATTCAGCAGAATAAAAGGAACAGCGCCTTTTACATGCTGGGAATTCTGGTCTCTGGCTGAGAGTGATGGGAGGTCACGGCAGCCAGAGCGCCAGAGATTACACGCATTTCTTTTTTGGTTGAATTTGCTTAATTGTAGTTTTATAGCGAATGATGACAATTTTGCTGGAGAAAATGGCTGGTTGAGCATTCCGGGGCCTCCGCTCGCTTCTGCTCTCCTGAACGTTTCATCTCTTGGAATTCTCAGAGCTGTGATTTCGTAGATAATGTTAAACAAACTGCCTTTGCCCGAATTTATTGAGAAGTTACCGTCATTCCCCACCCTAAACAAATAATATTGGCAGAGAAAAAACAGCTGCCACCCCCCACCCCCCCGGATCATCTGCCGCCTGGAAATTTCACCGATGCAAACCACTCCTAAGAAGATTTATCGTATAATCCATGTTGATTGTTACACAATTGGGTTGTCTTACAATTAAGCACAGATGGTTCGAAGCGGTAATTCAGATAAACAGAACCGCTTAGGTCTTGTTTAATTTCCGGGTAGGATTTTTCATTTTTTTGTGTAATCCATGCCCAAAGCACCTAAATCTACCGTATTTCATCTTCCACTTAATTCCCTCTTTATCTGGAATTACTTCAATATGTTTGCAATCGGCCTCTCGGTAAAATAATACTCATTATAACATTAGAGTATTATATAGATTTCATATCGTATAGAGTAGGATGAAGCACGAGGCGGCACGAGGCGCCAATAAACATATCCTGGCAAAATATACTTAAATTTCAACAACAGATGAGAAAAAGAAAAAAAAAAACCCAAAACATTAGAATATTATTTGCATATTTTTGCATATGGGACTGCGTTCAGTCATTTGGAATCTGTCCCTATGTTGGATTTTTTTTTAATATGCAATATACAAATAACGATTTCTGATAATTAAGCATTCCCAATTAAAATTATGAAATGAGACAAAAAGTGGGCGTGGTTAAAGAATGATTTTTGAGAAGGGTTTGGGCGTTCAACAATATTAGTAATTACATTTTTAATGATGTGTCCATTTACTAAAGGTCCATTACATAGTATGGGAGGCTGAAGGGGTGGAGCCAGGTCGAGTGGGCATGGCTAGCCACACGTGATGACATTGACATTACAAAAGGTGGGAGGGCAATGGGCAGGACCAAGTGTGAAGTGGGTGGGGCTACTCCCCCTCACCTAGACAATAAAAAGCTGCTCCATGGAGCCTGTGATCACCAGGGTTACCCCCAGCCTCCGAGGCAAACCAGATGTTCCACTGATCTATTAAACATTTCACTACAATTTTAAATGAACCCCGGAACCTGCCTGGAGACTCGAGGTGAAGCGTCGCTTCTCTGGATGACTGAAGGGAAACTCTGGGTCGCAGGACCAACATCAGCGAGACCACCTAAGGGCGTCAGTGGGACCTCCTACCCACATCCCGCAAGGGCAGCTCTGGGTAGCCTGAGCCGGAGAGTTCCCACATATGGTGATCAGCCAATGTGTGGCGGTTTTCTACAGACACAGACATTTTTAATGACGTGTTAGTGATAACAATGCTATTTCTAAGGACATGTTCTGGCCTGGCTGTCGCTGTTCATCATCCACAAAGCTAATGTTGGGTGCCAGCAGATGCCGCCATATTTGTGGCCAGAATCCATACCTGGGAACTATCTGGGTTTGACCTGGAGTCTCTGAGCCATGGGCGCATCCTTAGGAACTCAAGAGGGTGGATAAGTGAGACATCTTCATCATCTAAGCTATGCCATTGCTAGAAAATTGACTAACATGATGTAAAAGAGGACTTTTACCTTCTATAAAGGGCCGCCATGTTCTTTTCAATCATAGGCTGATTTTATGGATGAATTTACTTAGTGTAATTATGTTTGTTTATGGCGGGGTCCCTTTAAATGCGCTGCGCCTTTGAAAACACATTATTCGTGGAACATGCTGAGGTTTTTATGCTCTCCTCGGGAACGCCGGTCGAAGAGCTCTGGAAGAACGAATGAACAGGATTGATGTTTTGAAATATTCAGCACTGTTCTTATAAAAATTAAATCAGCTCCGGCAGGTGTATCCTCAGGGCTTCCAGCTAAAATATAACACGATAAAGGAGAGGAACTGTAAATAACATAATAATGTTATTTTAGACAGAGTCTGAAGATTTATTACGTTCCGAGGCAATCTCATATCCTACTCACAATGTCTACCCCCCGTCGTTAAAAAAAAAATGCAGATCCAACCAAAATATATTGTAAACGGCATGTGTCCAAGTGTGACTCTCATGCGTTATGTGTATGTCACCGAATGTGCTTGGTGTATATAGCTGCCAACAGGCCCTATTTTGCCACAACAGTCTAGACAACTGGGCCAATGCACCCTATGGTGGCTGCTCAGACAAATTTCAAATATATTGGGGCCTTAGGAGTTTTGCACGTGCTGTGTCCTCCTTAGGCAATATGCATGTGAATAAGAGAGCAGATGTGGGGTATTCTGTAGGCATGACTTCATAATGTCCCACTCCCACGTACAGGAATGGGGGACATTTACATGTTGGGGACTCCTGACTCATAAAGATAAGCGTTCCATCAGGAGTCAAATCGTCTTAAATGCCTCGTCTCATTCAGATTAAAGCCCCCCCACTAGTGTCTGTAGAGGATGAGTCCATGTCGGGCTTAGATTGTGATGTGCATGGTGATCCCGTCACTAAAGAACGATCCTCACGAAATATATGCAGCGTAATGCAGTATAATCTCCCGCAGTCCTGCCTATCGGTACTGGCCATATGCAAGACTTACATAAATATGTGTCTGAATGTGTGTCAGAGTGAAACTGTGCATAAGAGTAAGTGTGTGCGTATGAATGAGTCTCAGAGTGTCAGTGTGCATATGAATGAGTGTCAGAGTATAAGTGTGCATATAAGTGAATGTCAGTGTAAGCGTGCATATGAGTGAGTGTCAGTCAGAGTGTAAGTGTGCTAGTTTTTGGAACATGTTTTGATGTTATACGGTACTTTGCAGATAATCTTTTTTGTTGGATGTTGTAACAATTAGACAATGTTTTATGGCAAAAACATGGGGTTTTGTGTTTTCCCCCATAGGGTCATCTTATATTTTTTATATATTTTCTTTCAAAAAGATCCAAAGTTTGGGGGATCATCTTATAATCAAGCAAATACAGTATAACCCTCTGGCTTGTGATCTTCTGATGTATCCACATGCTTATAGGACACTGGCCCGTACCAGTCCAATGCACCTGGCCATGCCAATTATTTTAATACAAAAACAATACAAAATTTGGCTTACAAACATCTTTAATTGCAATATAACAAAACACGGCTTCCTGTTCCCTGAAATCAGATATATTCAGGTTCACTGAAAAAAAAAATACAAAATGTTACAAAAAAATTACTTTTTTTATGCTTCATACCAGAATTTATATATATATATATAATGTAATGTGTGTGTGTATATATATAATATATATATATATAATAATTGTATATATAATTTATTTTATCATGTAAATACGTTGATCGTGTGTGTATGTGTCTACTAGACTGTGTTTAATTGGAATTGAACATGGATTCCAGATAAATTACCCAGATGATTACCGGCTTGACCCGAATCGGATAATCCGCTCGTCTGATGGATGCAAATAATCTGAGATGCTGTGGAGTGTGTATGCGGCGTTTAGTTAGTTAAAGATCGCCACCGTGCTAAAGCCCCGCAGGAAGAACAGGCCTGTCGGGCCCGTGGGGAGGGCAGTAATTAAACTTGGAAGGGAAGCGCTGATGTTAAGCTAAACGCTCATCTTTAAATAGTAATACGCTTGCGATGTAGAGCGCCGGGCCCTCGGGTGTCTGTTGACTCAGCGTCAGAAACTGGCACAATTTGTCGGAGTGAAGGAAAAAAAAAAAAAGGAAATTGAAGGAAATGTTATGAACTCATCTGCATAAAGCAATATGATTCTGCCTCGGGGCTCGTGCAACAGGGAGCGATTAGCAAAATGGCTTTTTTTTTTCTTTTTTTGCTACTTCATTGCTTTGCTAACATGCCGAGAAATTCCAGACACCATATGCTAACCTGCGTTCTCAGACTCCCCCCCCCCCCGTGCCGATCCCGTTCTATACCTACAGTACATTAAAGAAATAATAAGGAACATTCATCTTTAGACCGCTGATGGAAGATTAGAAGAATCACTGTTTTTTTAAAAATACAAATTCCAAAGAACAACAAAAAAACGTGCCTAATTGTTAAAATGTTATTGTTTGTTTTGTTAAACGCCTTGTCCGGACAGAAGGGGCATGCTGGTGGCTACAAAATCATTGCAAGATGTATTTTTGTGTCCTGGCTAGAGAGCACGTCTGCTTATTATGCAAGGGAACATCCAGGATCCAGCTAGCCGTAGCTCTCCCATTTCGGGATCCGCGTAGGCGGTCCCGTTCACATTTGAAGGCGGTCCCACAGGAAGACGCAGTGGTTGGAAGGAAAGAAGGTGGGAACTGGGGCTTTTCGCAGCTGCGCTCCCGTGTTTTTCCATGGTGACCCGAGAAGTGCTGCTTCACCCAGAGTCTCCGGGCCAAACCCGCTGCAGCCTAATGTAAACAATAGAAAAATGTAATCAAATTTGTGAAGTCTCGAATTATACGGGGTCTGCCACTAGCCACTAATTTCTGGGCAAAACGCAAACAGGCTCGGGTATATATATATATAATATATATATATATATATATATATATATATATACACATTAATACAAAGACATTTCAGGGGAAATATATAGGCAACATCATAAAGATGCATTCAGTCGTTTAATGGCTACCCGGAACTGTTAAATATTTCTTGAAAACTGAAATTGTATAAAATCTTTAAAAGGCTCCAGCTGGGGACTTAAAGGAAGATTCCCTTAATGCATTCAGCGTTCTGTCATAGAGACCTAATCTTTCCCAGGTTGGCCCTAGATTTTTGGCGTCCTTGGGGTCCCCTCGCCTGCATGCCATTTCTTTTTTTTTTTTTATTGTCTGGGGCTCTGTTTCTTTTTTTTTTTAATCCAAACCAAGGTCACTTCAGGAAATGTTAAAAGAGCAAAGAATAAAAATCTCATTTGTAATAAAAAAAAACAAATCTATCTTGGTTTAGAGGGCAGATCTTTGTTTTATTATCAACGATACATGAAAGAAAAGGGACTTTCTTATCCCGAAATTCAGCCTCGGCTCAAATAAATGCGGCCTCCTTATCTTCCCTTTGTTTTTGGTTTTGTTTTTTTTTTTGTCTCTTTTTTGTCCACTTGCTTTACCCTGTGATGGTAATTATTACTGAAAAGGACATCTCCAGCAAGGCTTTTAAATGGAGCTTTTATCTTCTCCAGCAGCAGGCAGAGCTGTGTGTAATGATATTTGACATCCGACTGCGAGTTTGGAGAAAAACAAACATTTTTAAAATTAATCATGAAATCAATAATTAATTAACTTAACCCATGGTTGGCTTGATGCTTGTTTACGTGTATCATCTGGCTCTATAATTTCCAAATAAACAATGGAATAAACCAGTTTAATTTCTGGCTAGTACGATGGGCAGCTTACCATCAGATTGTAAATGGAAGTTACTTCCGGTTGCCCTGGCGTGATCTTGCAGATGGGTGGCATTTAGATCTGCCCACTCCCTGCTATCATATGCCAAGAGCCGCTCATGAGGAACGTCATCCCCCAACATCCCTTGTGACCATATCTAAGACCTTTCAGGCCCTCGCTCCTTGTGGGATGCGGGTAGGTGGTCTTGCTGATGTCACGGACGGGCTTGCCACACACGCCATTGTTGGAGGGGAAGTGGACAGAAAGTGGGGGTGCCGCAACGTCGCTCCAGATACCCAGAGTTTCCCCATGGTGACCCAGAGAAGCGCGTCTTACTAGGAGTCCCCGGGCAAAACCCGAACATGTCCCAAGTATGCTTGTGACCAAAAAGGACATTCTTGGATTCCCATATAGAATCGTACATACACACAGGGCCGGACTGGCAAAGATGGGGTGGCCTTAGCGCTTTAAGGCCTGCGGCCGACTGATGACGTAGGTGTGGCAGATGGCTGAGTATGTATGGCCGCCCGCTACATTCATACGCTCCGATCGGCTGGCCCACCAGGTTGGGTGAGTATATGACGCTGACGGCCAGCGGCCCACTGGGGATTTTCCAGGTGTGCCACATGGCCAGTCCTGGCCTGCATACACAACACCTTTATGGGTAAGGTATGGGTAACTTTACATTTATCGATACATTTTTCCTTATGATTCAACTGCAAAAAAACATAGATTACGAGCCGAATTTATAAAGCTACAAAGTTTGGCAAAACAGGTTTTTTTTACCATCAATACCTAGTTTTGGTTTCAGTTGTATCCAGATGGTAATTATGACCTCATCTAAGAAGCCCCCTGAAAGTCTGTTTGGCAGAAACCACTTTTCCAAAATCTTACTTTTTTTCTAGGTTTTTATATTTAATAAATAACAAACACAGATGGGGAGCAGTCATCTTCAATTGTGTTCTCGGGACCTACATGATATTTCCTCCCCATTGAGCTATCCTTGGCAAAACCCTGGACCTGCCACTGGCTGCCACCAGTCACTGCTTCCACAATCTTTTTAACTAGTTTATCTCCAGAAGCAATTGCTACTGCGGACGAGCTCTGGGACATTTCACAGGCTGTGGGGGCGACCTGGTCGGTGTGCGCGCCTTTAAATTGGGTTTTTTTTTCCTTCAAGCTGTGGACTTCATTGTGTTTCCCGAATACTCCCAGCAATTTCCTGCTGCCTCGGAGATAGAAAATTACCGTTCTTCTTCTTCGGGGACTGTGATTTTAAAAGACAAACTGCCGTATTATTACTATGAGATTTCAAGGCGCTTCTTGAAAATTCTATCGCAGAGAAGACAAAAAAAAAAAATCCTGTGACTTCATAATCAGCATTTTCCTAACGAAGCCCAGAGTCAGGAATGAAGGTTTCTGTTCTACATACCATTTTTTTTTTTGCTTATTCATCAGATCAGTCGCGTATCGGGGCTAATCACGGGTTCCATGCCCTTAAAAGAATATATAAATGGCATAAGGACACGGCATTAGAGAGACCAAGCGGAATTCTGAAGCTAATATGCTAAGCATACATGTATGACATTTGTTACAAGCGTGTGTTGCTGGCACTTTAAGGCAGCGGCTGCCTGATGAAGAAAGTGCGGCCGACGGCTGGATATGTCATGTAACGAGTCGCCGGGATATCCAGCCGCTGGCAGCACCCTGCGGCTTCCGATCTCAAGGGCCAGTCAAGAGCCACTGGGTAGTAGGAAGGAAGGTGAAGGTCATGGTACTTCATAGAAATCTGGGCCTTTTCCCTTATTTCAGCGCTTGCTTTGGTGGAGCCCATTGTATGCTTGTCTGTACCGGGCCCAGACTGGCCAGTAGGCAAGCTGGGTAAATGCCCGATGGGCTGATGCCCAATGTTACCTGCCGAGCACCTTTATGGCCACTGGTATATCCAGCGGGCGGCTGCACATTGGTAATTTCATTGGCCTCTGGTCTTAAAGGGCCAGGTTTGATTCTAAGCCCCAGATCGGCTTTGCTGTCTACATTTATATCTCACTGGCCGACATCCCCACCAAGAAAGCAGGACCACAGGGTAGTAAAGAGGTGACTCTCCTGACCTCCAGCAGAACGCAGATGATTGTAGCCTGCTAGTGCCAATCTAATCTAAAACTAGACCGTCGGAGGCTTAGGTGTAATGTGATATAAGGGTGGTAGATAAGGGGAACAGCCTCCCAGCAGAAACAGTAGAGGCTAAAAAAGTGTGTGAATTTAAACATGCATGGGATAGGCGAATGGCTCCTAAATCACAGACGAGACCTCATTCACAATCCTAAACATGAATGTGCGCCATGAATCCCGTGTATACTCGTGAATAGTATGGATTATTATTTAATATACACGGTTATATATAAAATCCGATGGCATATAAATCCAGCTAACTGAATCACGGCTTTCAGATCTCCAGCTGCCCCTTCTCTCTGCTTCTCATCCGGACGTCTATACGGCATGACACATCAGGATGCAGGAGTTATCTTGTTTCCATGGCGATACCAATTGGCATTCTGCAGGTGCAGCCACCGCCACCGAGGCTGCAGACCGAATGAAGAAGCCTCTTGAAAGGCTCCGCTTGCCTCGCGAGCTATTTTTGGCCTAAGGCTCCGCTGCTACATGCGCCGCCACAAGCCTCTAGCGCAGAGACCGGGGGCTGCCCGGGGGAGGGGTGTGTAAAGCCTTTTCATTCAGCGCCTCGATCTTAATGGGGAGATTAATCATTCATACAGAATACTTGTTGGTGGATTGCTTAATATTTAGCAGCGCTTGAGTACAATGTATTCATTATCGGATTCAATTACAGTTTTGTTTTGAAGACGCCAGCTGGAAAGTGTAATGGCGAATGGCGGTGTTAGGACGGCGTGATGTTTCTGCGTGCTAATATTTATTCACCCCAGCTATTACCGTCTCGTGCCCGCGTATCTGTCACCTGCCTTGGGTTTTCAGAAGGAGTCCTGATTTTTCAACATGCATTTATCATTCTTTTTTTTTTTTCCGGCTATGCACCAAGTAAAAAACTCTATATTAGGGATTTGAGGTTGGTTTAATATTTCTGATCATTTTTAAATAATTATTAAGTATCAATTATTATTTTGACATTGTTTATTATTCTGTTTTCTGAGATAGAATTAATAACGTCATTTTCAGATTGCACCGGTGGGAAAGAAATGGGTTGTTGGATTTTCACCTCTTTTTAGTACGTTCAAGGTCAGAGGCCTGGATGTAATGTAATGAAGTTTTACTTTACTGAGAGGGTGGTAGATACGTGGAACAGCCCCCAAGAAGTGGTAGAGGGTAATATAGTGAGGGAATTAATGTAAACATGCATGGGATCGGCATACGGCTTTTGGTGCACAATGCATTGATTACTTAGGATTATTGAAAACACTCCTGTCTATGTTATGTAAGTTAGAGTGTGGTGTTAGTGTGTGTGTTAGTGTTAGAGTGTGTGAATGTTAAGAGTGCAGTGTTTGTGTGTGTTAGACTGTGCCGTGTGAGCGTATGTTACAGTGTGATTTAAGCGTGTGTTAATCAGTGTGTATGCTAGTGTTTGTGTTAATTGCAGGAGTTAGTGGGGGGCATTTGGTTCGACTTACCCCCCTAGCCAGAAGGTGCTAGTCCTCCCCTGAAATGTATATCTGTAAGAATCAGATTCCTAACCAGAAATACATTTTATTGATATCTACGCATTTAATTCTTGTCTGATATTTTAAACTTGCCCCCCAAACCGAGACCATTAGAGAAGCAAATACCCCCCCCGGGGGTCTCTCTGCGCATGGCCCGGGCACAGTCTGACCCTCCATTCCCCGCTGTGAGTCTGCAATGCATCGAGTGGCGGGGAACGTGACGAAACATTCTACAGACCTATTTGCAATGCATTGTAACGCACGTTGTTTCCATGGGTGATAAAGCAAAACTGTTGTGCCATTTAAGCCGTTATCAAGCGCTTTCCATCTTGTTCACACCATTACATATTACCGACGGCCATTAAAATCCGCATCAGTGCAAGCTGCTTGGTTTTTATGACTTCGGTAAATACCGACGCATGCTGGATGAAGCAGGGCTTTGTTGTGCGAAACCAAACCGTTCCATTCAACACCAAAAGTAATCGGCAACTTCCCGTTGCAGCTACGGAAGGTGAGATCATCCACGTCAAATCATGGCTTATCGGTGTGGGATTAATTGCCCATGGAAACATTTTTTTTTTTGGGGGGGGGGGCGGATTAGTAATTAACCACTATTTTTAGTTTTTGGGTTAACAGATGCAGCTCTTGTAGCCCATTGGTCTCCTGGTTGAGCATTTATTACTAATAATCATAGAAACATAGTATCTGCCGGCAGATCAGACCCGTTCGGCCCCCGTCTGGTCGCCCGTTTTTCTTGCTGTAAAAACCTTAATCAGTTGTTGGTCTCGTCTTCAGGAGCCGTATGTCTATCCCATGTGTGTTTAAATCCTCTCACTGTATTACCCTCTACCACCTTTGCTGGGAAGTTGTTCCACTTTTCTACCAGTAATATAAAATAAAGCCATCCAAGAAAAAGCACTTACCTGAGGTAGAAGCTGCAGCTGCCCACCTCGTCCATGGTGCGACACAAGCGCTCTTATTGGCCGGAGTTGACTGGGGGTGTACGGATATCACATGGAGGGCTGAACACATCTTCTGCAGGGAGAGTAGCTGGGGGGGGCAACTGCATATGGGGCGATTTTGCAATGGGGGGCTACCATGAAAATGCAATGGCTGGAGCCTTAGTAAAAGCCATTTAAATCCAGCTGCGTGCATGGAAACTCACGATAGCCCCCAACATCTTAGAATTGTAATTAGTCCAAAATTTGCTTTTAATTATTTATTTTATATTAACTTATGGGGAACGGGGGCAATTTTTTTTACAATTGCCTCCACAACACAATATATAACGGATAAAATAAAACAATTTGTTATCTTATAGTCTAATTAACTGTAACCAGCGAGCGCTATTATATTTATCACAGATGTGTTTGTTCTTTTACTCTGTCCTGTGATTGGTTAAGATTTTAACTACCTTATTTTATTAATAATAATATTATTTATTACATAGCGCCATCATATTGCGCAGCTCTGTGGCTTCTTTTATATATTTACTTTATCTTATAAGCTGATGATTTTGTTTATTTTTATTTGTGATAGAATTGTGCCTGTTATGGCTTCTATTCTTATTATTTTTGTATATATATATATATATATATATATATATATATAGCGCCATCATATTCCACAGCGCTGTATAATGGGATACATTAATTTAAACGTTAACGTAGCTCGTTCTAATTAAGTGTATGTATCGCGCTCTGTTATCCTTTTATCTTTTTCCATCCTATTGATATATTTTTCCCCCAGTGTTTGCTGCTTTTATTGTAGAAGATGCTCTTTTTCGTTATTATTCTGCTCGGAAAGCGACATGACAGGTACAGTACCCGAAAATCGTCGGGAGGCTGGGGGTCTGACAAGTCTGCGAGGGAATTAGCATGTGCTTGCTTGCATATTCTGCCGTTTCATGTCAGTGACAAAAGACTCGGTTCTCTGTTGTCAGGATTTATGATAATTGGCTTCGTTTGGTAGCCTAGGCTGGCGGGTGATGTTGCTAGGGGATGTCACAGTTTGCTTGGATAGGATCTGTTAGTTAAATTGGCAGGGAATGCCCCCCCCTTCTAGGATTGGTTTCCTGGGACCTGGAGTAACATTAATTTCTGTGTCTGAACCATAGTTTTTAATGTAACCCCTTACCCTGTATAGTTATTAAAGCATACTTGGGAAGAATTGAGTTTGACCTGGAGTCTCGGGAGGAATGCTCGGGGCAAACCTGGAGTCTCTGGGAGAAATACGTCTTCCTCTGGTCAATTTTCTAGCCCTTTTAGGGCTTCCTGGGGTTAGCTCCACCCCCTTATACACAGCCACCCCCACCTACACGTGTGGTTAGCCCCACCCTAGAAGAGCCACTTTCCCCAGAAGAGGGGGAATCTCAGGGTACACTGGGAAGTTCACCAGGTCCTTAAGAGCTTAAGCTTTGTGGAATCCTATAAAAAAAAGTGTGTTCCATTTTGGGCTCCGTATGTTTGGGAAATTTAATGCGGGGACCTCAGCCTACCTGTTAGCTTAATGTGCCATTGGCACTGACTGGCTACCACGGGGGGAAGCTCATTGAATTGGAGCTTGTTTAAACAGCTCTTGCTCTCCTGTAGTTTGGCCCTCAAGTGCATTTCTATACCTGTGTAGTGCAAGGCGTTCCAGGCAAGTCAACCTTGGCTTACTCACGGCTCCGATCCACCCAGGGTCTGGCTTGGCCTTGGCTAGGCTTGTGCCATACCAGGCCTGGATATCCCAAGGTAAATATGGATGCCAGATAAGTCATCAAACTCTCTTCATTCATTACTACCAGGGGAGAGTTTGCCTCCTGACACCTCTGCGCATGTACTGTGTGCACCGGCGACTAGTGAGGGTTTTATGTGTCCCATCACTGCCATAGGATGAAATTAAGATTTTTTTTTCTCACGCCGTTCTTCCTGGCAGTGGACCCAGGATTCCTGTCCCATAAGACAGCTGTCTGCAGTACAGCCTCTGAATTATTTACGATAATGAATTATCAGAATCTTTCAGCCGTGATGACGGAATAAACAAGCAATTAGGAAAAACAAGCCTCAAAATCATTAGCCTTTGAAGGATGAATTTTTTGGCATCCATCAGCCACATTCCTAGTTAATGTTTTCAGCCATAATCTGGCCCCTAATGCAGCTCTAATAAACAATGTTTAAAGTCCATGTTAAAGGGATAGTAATACATGATGTACATCAGGAATGGGAGCGCCCACAATGCATTGTTAGTATGTGACATCACATGCACCGCTTAAGTTACCTGGGCAGCAGCGTGATGTCATGCAGAATTTAGCGAATTAAATGTCTCATTACAGTACAGTTTCAGAGACAAATACTGTTTCGGGAAATATGTATTTCACGAGAACATGGGTAAAAATCTCTTACCAAGATGTATGATGGAAGGCGAAAGCCAAATTGCCGTTTTTTAAGGGTGCCTGTGAGGTCCAAACCTGATAAATTTCATACAATCAGAATTTACATTTATTAATTTAAAATGCATTTAATTAGCAAGAGCAGTCTTTCTCTGCACTGGCCTTTTCCCCCCTGAAATATCCAAAATACCAGCTTTCCAATGTCCATAATGTGCATTATCACACACGGTGCGCATCATACTGCTACACCTGGTTGTCAGGACTGTCTTGCCTTGTTTGGTATTGTTGGCAGCTATGCAATGACTAACGCTCTCTCTGAAGGAAGAATACATGCTGATAGTAAATACACCAGACGTGGCTTAGGAGGTTAGAGAAATCCTGGCCCATCAGTTAGCATTAAAAGTTAAAGTGTCCGTTCGTTATGAGCTGAAGGCTTCATCGATGTGGGTTTGCTTGACCACAATAATATTAGTGGTTCTACAATTAACGGCACCGCAGGCCTTTAAGATGTTACTCCACTTACAGACCTTTATGATCAGCGTTGTATAAATCCCAGGAGCCAGGTAGCCATGGCTTCCAAAATGTAGTTCTGGCATCTAAAAAAAAAAATCAAACTGGCTTCTAAAATGATGACGGACTTATTCATATCCTATTGTACAGCTCTGCAGAATATGATGGTGCTATATAAAACAATAAATAATAATAGTATACATGTCCCAATTTGTTCTAGATCCATTAAAATAAGGCACATGGTTACATTAGTTTGCAGGGCTAATTTAAAGGCACTTAAGAAACAGTTATGTCACTAAGTAACAATGACAACATACAAGAGATGCTTGTCTTGACAACCGGGCTTTTGTCAGCTGGGAGGTCAGCAAATCTAGCGCATCGTGGAAAAGGTGAGTTGGATGGGTGTTCGGTGTGCAGAGATCGACTTCATCTACGTAAGGATGAGCATGGCATGACATCATAACTCTGCCTACTTATTGAGTGCCCCACCAGGTGGCCACACTTTGAAGCCAGTTTCTAAGGAAAGCCACTAAAAGTTCTCTCCAGGGTCCAATGCTTGTTGAAAGGGATCTTTTACGAGGAAATACTCAATACAGGCGTTTCGTAGGAGCTTAGTCCAATAAACCGACTGTCGACCTGGGTGCTCATTTCATAGAATCCGAGCAGAGCTCCCTATGATCACCTCAAGAAGCTTGGGTTCTTTGTCTTTTCAGTATCTTGGGAACTGGTGGAACATCGGCAGTAACTTGTCTGTTCCAACCTGGGATCCTCTGAGCTGCCAAACTGTAGATAAAAAAGATTAAGGGATGATGATGAGAATGATCCGGTAAGTGCATAACTACCAACTTTCCCAACTGGGTATACCAGTGAGCTTGTGATGTCTTACATGACTTCATACATGGCTTACGCTGGCATCACCACATCGCTTACCTCCTTCTCCTCCCTTTTTTCTACCGTGTACTCTTTTACAGCTAAAATGCCAGCAATCCCAATAAACCGGAAACATGCCGGGATATAGACCAGAATTTCAGGACTGTCGGTAGCTATGCACTCTTCTCAAATGCCCCTGATTATGATGGACAATCCCTCTAGTCTTGTGTATTTACTAGTAATTATCATCAGGGGCAGACATCTTGAGTATTTAATAAGCCACTTAAAACACAGCTATTAAGTTTTAGCTCTCTATAACCCCTCATCCTAAGGATCAATTTATCTCCTTAACGTTCTTCTTGTTCTTTATCGTTGGAAAATAAAGGCGTAAATTGGTTGCAGTTTTTCAAAGGCATTACTGATTGTGATCCAAATTGATTGCATTGGCACCTCACTTTCATATTAAGATTCGGGTTTTTCTGAGCTTGTTTTGGTGAAATCTGTTAATTTACCTAACTGTTTGGAAACCTGTTAATATGAGCTTTTGATGACTGTAATAATTGGACACGTAATGTCGTTTTGTAACAAGAATGGTTTTTATGTTTTAAGTGTTGCCTGCTGGCTTTATGGTGCGTGAAGAATTAGTATTATTATGAAAATAATAATAATTATTATTATTATTTGACAAAGTATTATCACTTTCTCTGTGGTGCAATTTGGCTGCGGTGTATTTGCCCCCAGCCACCCCATCTACAGCTGACATCTTCACTACTGGAATATGACATCATATGCAGGCACCAAGCGGGCTATTTGACTGCAGGTTTTGCAGCAGGGGGGATTATGGCCTTGGCTAGGATATGTCAATGCTAATTGGCTGTTTACAGCATCCAATCAGCAGCAGCAAGAGCTAGAGCTGCCTTACCACGTGTCAAGAAACGTGTGTCCGGCTGAACACATCTCTTATATGGCAAATACCTGGGGGGGGCGGTGGGAAAGGGGCAAATAACTGGGTAGATTACACCGAATACCCCCATGTAAGGCATCATATGCGTTAAACTGGACATATGATTAAAGTACAATAAACCAATAATAACTATTATTTAACTCATTCAGTGCCACATCGGTGAGCTACCTACTTCACATGGAAAGGATGAACTGCATGATGGGAAAAAAATCAATGCATACTCTTTGACGTGGCCGTTTTATGCTCTCCCGATTAATGAAAAGTTTGATCACTTTAAGGCAAAATTCTTCGAGCCCCGCATCTTGCTCAGTCTGGCTGAATGTAGAGCCAAAGCTGAGCCGGTGGAAACACCTCCTCTGGTTTTTCTGTGCATGCGCAAGGACTTTACTTACGCAGCAGGGACGTTTGGTTGCGTTCAGGTACGGTCGGCGAACCAACCCTGTGGTCTTGCTTGCCAACTCTTACTTAAGGGATGAAACTTCTGTACAGTAGCTTTACATCGCTTTTCAATTATATTCGATGAATTATTTCTCTTAGGGGCGGATGTTACACGCACACGCACACACATGCCTCTCTAGAGCCTAAAGTCACACACACACACGCACACACACGCACACGCCTCTCTAGAGCCTAAAGTCACACACACATACGCGACTCTCTAGAGCCTATGAGACAGACACTCACCTTGTGACAGGAAGCACTCCCTGCACACTCTCCAAACAGGAAGCGCCCATGGAACACACCATTTTCAGTGAGGGGGAGGTTGAATACATTCTCTGCAATTTTACCTCTATCCAGCAAGGTCATTGAAAGAAAATCAACGAGGAAAGGGGTAGCTGGATATGGGCCCCTGAGGAAGCTTAGGCCCTGGGCAGCTAAGGATATATTTAGACAGTAATGATTAATAACAGATTCACGGCTCTTTAACATTTAGCGCAGAAGCCGTAATCTGACCATCTGTCGGCAGAGTTAAAATTTGGGTCGCTTTGTTCAGTTTTACAAGAAAACTGGTGAATTCCACCGGTTCCTCGTTTGGCAAGTGTCCTAAAGAACGTGAAATACTTCGGGTGTAATGGAGCAGTGAGAAGAGGGAGATCTTTCTCTCCACGCAGTCAGTAGCAGAGTCTTTTTGCCTGGAGGATAGAAGCGAGGAAGACTCTTCCACTTGAATAACGTTTTGTGAAGTCAAGGGTGCCGGCTGTCTACGGAGAATACAGAATACTACATCGGAATTCCCCATCTGTCGCAACCTAATGTTCACTGAAACCATTTCTCACTTTAACTGATGTGGAAAATAAACTCTGATCATTATACTAAATCACTCACTTGTTTGTGTTCAACATGTTGGTTTTTTGCAAATGTCAACAAAGCCCCTTTAATGAGTGATTTGCGTGGTATGGATTTACAAGCGGTTTATCGCACATGGGGCCACAGCTTGATTTTATCTCCCCCCCCCCCCCGGGCTAATGCGCATTAATAAAAATCATACAATGTGACGGAATCACTTAGCACTTATTAAGTGGAATTTGTGGGGGAAAAAATGAAAAAATGCTTTACTTAATTATCAAAGCACAGGACCATACATATATATATATATATATATATATATATATATATATATATATATGCCCGGTTGGCCATCAGTTCCCCGTACAGACAGATCGGACGCCACTATCCATATAAATGTATATGAGCCAACTTTACGCCATTATGCAGCTGCTGGCCTTAAAGCGCCAGTACCACATGTATCTTCTTTTCCGCTTCTCCAAAACTTCCACTAAAATCGGATTCCCTTTTGATGTAATTGAGGAAGGCTGAACGTATCCTCGGGGTCACCAGTAGCCAGGGCTTCCCGTTTGCATCTGTTTTTTTAGTGACGCCACCTCTATGGTGTCCTAAATGATCATTAAAAAAAAAAAAAACAGACCAAAGACTGAGTAAGGTTTTTATAGAAAATGGGCAGAGTGGGTGAGCCGAATGGGTCTGATCTGCCATCAAATTCTATGTTTCTATGTCCGGTTTAGGTCTGGCTATTGTGTTCACCATATCGTGTCTACCAGGAACGCCCCATCAAACATGTCTTTTTATCAGCCTAATAAAATGTAACGCAGCCAGATGTAGACAGATGTTTTTGTTTTTACAGGTATCATCACAGCTTTCCCCGTAATTAAGTCTTTACGATCACGCAAGCATGTTATTGTATATCATTAGGAGGCTTAATACCCTTTTTTTTCCCCTATTATCGTCTCTTCTTCAAGCTCACATCTGTCAGACGTTTCCAGGTCGCTTGTTTGCTTGCTGACTTACACATAAAACTTGCAGGCAGTTGTGATAACATTTATAAATATACGCAATCGCGAACAACCCAGGGAATCAACACAGGTGCTTCAGTATGGATAAATTTCAGAGAAAAAGGGAGAAAATTCCATACCGTTTGTATAGCGCTGTCCGGTGTAATAATTATTTGTGTTATTGTTATTATTTATTGTATATTATATAGTCCCATCATATTCTGCATCCTTGTGCAATGGGGTTAGTTTTGCTGTTATGGTTTTTCCAAGCTTTCCTAAAAACTGTTGCTTTTCTGGAATAAATTCTTTATGTATAAAATAAGATTCTGTTCTCTTTTTGCTTTGGCACTGTCTCCCGCTCCCCTTGGCTTGCAGGAGATGCGATGTTTGCCCCACAGACTGCCTATTAAAATACTTACCAAGTACGACTTTGTCATTAGCCGGGCTGTATGAGACATTATATTGTCTATTCAGCGTATCAAATTTGTAATACAGTGACTTGCTACTTGAAATGCATATGAAAGCTGCATGGTCCCTTTAAATATTTGTGGTGTCCTCTTCCCCCGCTATTTTCCGTGTTGGAGGTATGTTTGGCTGAACACATCTCCCTCCACCTATCTATGGTGCATCTTTGGATGCTGTGCTAAGCCGGCACAGCCTCATTAACGTAAATAGGTTGGTTGGGGTGATCAAAGATGTCCCTTGTAACCGGCCCATTGTTTGGCAGGACACTGCGGATCTTGATCGCCCAAGAAGGCGTCCCCCCCCCCACGGTTTTGTATCAGGGGGACTACCACCCCCTAGACCTGCCATTCTAGACCTGGATGCCTCACTGCCACCAGTCACCTCCAGCACTGGCTCGGGGAAGGCTGGGGATGGGAGTCTGGGGGTTAAGACCCCCATGCGCATGTGTGAAATGTCCTTCCAACCAGTTCACGACTTTCCCATCACAGAGATTCCTGTGTATAAAGTAGTGGACATATGCGAATGAGGGAGCCCATGTGGCAGGACCGGACTGGGGGTGACCATGTGGCCCTGGCGCTTTAAATCCAGCTGCTGTCGGCTGTATAGCCACATCCATGCATTACGTTTTCATACTCAATGTGGCGAGTGAACTTATTTTGCTTGGTGTATTCATCTTTTATATTATGTTAGGCTGGATTGTATGGGCTTACGTTTCGAATAAAAAAAATGGTATCCTTGTAATGGCGCTCTTATTGAACATTTTATATGTTGCAAAAAAGTGGGTTTTGGGTGAGCTGTGGGGATACAATCTCTCCCCTCCCTCTACATTGTGGATCTGGGTGGGTTTCTCCGACTATTAAATCGTGCAGTCTTGGGCAGAATATACATGGCTGTGCATGCAACACTCAGCTGGCCTTAAAGTGCCAGCACCTATTTAATTTAAATCCCTACTAGTACACCCTACTACGTTCAATGAGGGAGGGGGTCGTTTTATGCAGATGTGTTTTACCTTAGTAGTTGTATTCTTAAAGTACATTTAATATATTAAAAAAGCAATTACTGCTCTTTCCTACCAAATCGTCCATTTTTCAACAAAGGGCGTCCAAACTTCTCTAGATTTCCTACACACAATCTGCCTGTCTATGAGACGGCTTTGTAAAGGTAACAAGGTAACAAAAAGTTTCACGTTGGTTTCAGATATTCACCATCCACGGTTTTGAGACGTAACAGTCCCTTTAAGATCCACATTTCACCTTCAGATTCTACGATGTTCATTCATCGTAACCATGGAGCCCAACGTAGGTTTAATTGTAAGTAATTAATACAGAAGGGACGCTGCTTGTGATGTTTTCTTTTATCCGACACCCTCGGAGAGAGACGTCGAACATTCCTCCTCCAGCCAATAAGAAAGCATCCTCAAGTAGTGGAGCAGGAAGCATGGGAGGTTTTAAGGGTGACAGTTGCTTAGCAACAGAGACCGGCTGTCTGTAGTACCCCCATTCTGATAATCTATCCTATAATGACAGCATGGAGAGATTAATTGAGTAAAATTAAGGTAAAAAAGGTTCAGCCGTGGCCAGGAAATTAAAAATGTAACTATGGAGAAGTCCTGGAATAAGCAGAAACAACACGGCTTCGTTATTTCACCTGACGGCTTCTGGAGGCTTTAAAGGTTTCACCTGTTAGGACATGACATACGTATATATATATATAATATATATTTAAATTGTGGGGTGTATCTAGGCTTAATTCAACAAATATGAAAAGCTATGAACGGGTTAATACGTAGGCAGAGCACTCATACAGAAAGAGTGCTATATGGAGCAATCACCATGGAAACCAATAACAGCCCCTTGTACTATGGCTCATCATCTGATGCAAAGTATGAAAAAGAGGTCTTTATCTCCATAGTGAGTGAAAGTTTTGTGCTGATTGGACCATTCTCTTGGTTGCTATGGTAATAAAAACATTTTTTTTAAATGTTGCTCTTTATAAATCACTCCCATTGTGTTTTTGGAAGGACAGAAATGTAATTTCCCAAACAGTATCATAAATCATCTCCATCGTGCAGGATTCAGGTCTTTAGTAGGGTAACATTTGCTTTCTCCGTCCAAAGAATGCCATCCAGCGCCAGAGATTGGGGTTGGCACGTTGGGTTTTGGATGCTGTCGGTGAGATGTGCTTTTTTTAAACCCAGGACCGGACTAACGATGACGGGCGTGACCCTGGCACTTTAAGACCAGTGGCCACCTGATGTCATAGGTGCAGCCGACGGCTCGATATAAATGGCCGCATTCTATGGCCATTCACCTGGCGTGCCAGATGGCCAGTCTATGGCTGGATATTTGGGGCATTCTACTGTGTTTTGATGCTCCCGAAGGTTGATAAAAATGAGACAAATGCGTATTTGGCCACCGTTGGGAACTTCTCCTTCTCATTCAAATCTTTTTTCTTTACATCCAATAGACACATAACAGAAGACACACAAACCTTGACCTTCTTTCAGAAGAAAGCCACTAGACTTGGCCATACATAGATCATGGTGACATGATGCACATTGACGTCACGAGTTTCACCTAGCCTACCAATGCACCGTTTAGTGAATGAGCCCCAAGTTCATTTGGAAAAATTAAAGATAATTAAAGTCGTAAATGCACAGCTCCGGTCCACAGACAAATACAGGAGACTGCAGCCATGCAAGGACTAATATAATTTAAACGCGGATCTTGGGTAAAATGGCCAGGCTTTGTGAATACTATTTGATCCCTGTTGACTTGTAATTACTGGAATCCTTCTGTGCCTCCAGGGTCCTCTGCGAAGAGCAGCCCTCGTATCTCTGTGCGCTGCTCGATTTGCATGATCACAAGGAACGGGTCAAATCCTCCCTCCCAACTTAATACATTGGGTTTGCGGTTTCAATCAACCAATCACATTTAATTATTAATCAAATAATCCAGGTGCTTTCGACTGGAAGGGCTGAGAGGGATTTTTGTGATAGCCGATATATATTTTTTTTAAATGTAAATTGCAGAAAAATATATATTTTTTATTTGTGTATTTATTTGGAACATCAAAAACATTCAGTTAACTGAATGAGTCAAAAAGAACACAAATAAAACCATATTAGTCCAGGAAAAGGAGTCTTTAGTGAAAGTTTATACCTTACTATATATATATATATTTATTATTTTTTACTAAATACTGGATTTAAGTGATCCATTACATTAAAGCCAAATTCATAAACCTCTCTCTCTCTATTGGGTACGTTCAGCAGCGTAGACATACCTGGGGACTCTCCGGGGTTTGCCCAGAGTCTGCGGGGAAAGAACTGCTTACCTGGGTCTCTGAGTCACTTTCCTCTTTCTCTGGTCAGGGGAGCAATATTTGGTCAGGACCACTCCCCTTCCTACTCTCCGTCCAATTAAAATTGTCTGAGGCTAGCTAGCCCTGCCCCTCACGAAGACAATTGTTCAGGAGAGGGAGAGCTCCAGGTACCCTACCCTGGGAGGCACCTTTAAACGGACTCTCCATCCACAGTATGCTCTTTTAACCCCTTCAAGACCGGGACGTACCTGGTACTTCCGGGTCAAAGGTCACCGGCAGACCGGGACGTACCAGGTGCGTCATCGCTGATACGCGATCCAGCGTCGCTTTGAATGCTGGGATCGCAGCGATCAGTAGCAGCCACCCCCCCTCAATTCCGGGCACGTGATCGCTTTGCAGCAAATCAAGGGAAGACGCAGTTTGCAAATGCCGGTCCGGAAGGGGTTAAATATTGTTATTATTATTATTGTTGTTGTTTTGCCTCCCAGTCAGCTGCATTGCAGGACATGCGCATATGTGCAGACTTGCCTCCACAGGGGCTGATGAGAGTGCGCATGCTCAAAATCCCTCGTGTTAATTTAACTATATATATTCTATACATTAGACAAGTTTGAAAACGTGCAAACGTGATGAAAAGTATCATTTATGAAATGTGACAAATCTTTAATTTCCAATGTATATCAGCATGTTATGGCGAATCCGCTTGCCATCCTAAAGAAAGTTTAGCCACCTAGGAAGTAAGTTAGCAAAATGCAGTATAAAAAATGTGCTTTAGAGATTGGAAAATCCAATAATATTTAAGTAAAAATGTCTTTTTCCTTTGCCTTGCAGGATCTAGATTTATCATTACATCCACGGGAGCCTTGTATATTACAGATGTACAGAACGAAGACGGATTAAATAATTATCGATGTACCATACGGCACAAGTACACCGGAGAAACGCGGCAGAGCAACAGCGCAAGGCTGACAGTATCAGGTACCGGAACCGTCCCTTTCCCCATCTCATTAATTCTCCTATTTATAGCCGCCTCGTGAATTGGGGCTTCGTCGTTTTAATCGTGCGTCTGGTACATGATATATATGTTCTTTCTGCCTGTCAGACGAGGCAGACAAAAAATATGTCCTTGATTGACCACGAATCAGCGGCACACACACATACTGTGTGGTTTTATATAGTTTATATACTGTATATATATATATATATATATATATAGATTATATATATGTGGTATATGTATTATACACCATAGTTATCTGTGGTCACTGACCCATTTTTAGAACTTTGGCCCAGAAACGCTTTAAAAAAATAGTCTGTTGTGTGTCAGCCCATTTATTATTATTTTATTATTATTTTTTTATTATTATTATCTTTTTATTGATAATGCGCCAACAGACTAAGACGGTATCCCATGTACACAGTATCTGGAATAAAGTCGGGGGATCTGTGTCTAGGCGTCTGGGATGGAAGTACATCCTTGTTGATGATGGGGTCTTTTAGTTTTGTAAGAAAAGGCGCATAATCAGTTAAAACAAATGCAAAGACAGCAAGAAATGCACGGCCACAGTGCAGCCGCCGGCCGACTGGTGCATTTGCCTGGTGTGCCAGACGGCCAGTCCGGGTCTGTTCAGTCCACCAAGTCAGCAGGACTAGTGGTAGCTGGATCCGGTTACATGGATGGTAGCCGAATAGTCATGTGTTGCTACAAAGCATATTTTTAGGAACTAGGAAGTGTACTTAAATATACTTCCTGTTGCACTTCCTGGTTTCAGCAGAGCCCGCCAAAGGAGGAGTTACACGAGCAGGAAGTTCATTTTTTTAACTCATGAAATACCTTTCACATGCAGTAAAATGCATTGTAAGCCTGCCTCTAGATTGTAAGCTTGCGAGCCGGGCTCTCTCCACCAAATGTATCGGTTTGTCTCAGTCTGTCAATTCTTGTCTTGTCAGACCCCTTGAATATATGTATTGTATTAAGCGATGCGTAAACTGTTGGCGCTATATAAATAAAAGCTAATAATAATAATAATAATTGCAAATATACATCATAAAATGAGTATTAAACCAATACTGAAACAGTCGACAGGTTACATTTATTTATTTATATAGTCCGTGTTAACATCATCTGCAATGGTGCATTTACCGAATACTTACCCGCTATATCTGCGTGCGTCATTTAAAATGACGCCGCGCGGACCATAAGCGTTAATTTATACATATTCCGTGTATTAACCAGGGCTTTTGATTTAAAAGCAATCGATTTAGAATGGTTTTAAAGGCGGTGGTTAACCTGATCCTCCGGAGCCGCTGTGACCTGGAATAACCTTATTTCCCACACAATATCCGTTACCCCATGACCGATTCTCCTTTTTTTATGCGTGCTAACAATATCCCCAGCGTGATTCATAAAATTCCCATTCGTATATAATCTTTGCGGCGTGTCGATAACGAGGACCCTGTACGGCTGTACATATTATCCAGGTGATTTGGGGATGTTTTATTCTGCGTTCTACACTTATGGATGTTCCGTGATTTCGGAGTCATTTTTATGCTTTTATTGTGCTACAGAAAACATGAAGTTTTAAGCCTCTTTCAAGTTGGATCCTGCATATTAACCCCTTAAGAACCAGGGCTATTTTACACTACAGGACCGAGCAATTATCTTGCTGTGTCTTTCCCTCTTTCTTATTTAATTAACCCAAATTATATTTTCTTTTCAGGACAAGCAGGGCTTTTTTAAAAACATGTAAGACATTCCTTTTTAAGAATAAAGTAAAAAGAATATTTATTCACGGTTTTACAGGTACATAAATTATACACCGCTGGTATAAACGGGGAAAACAATAGCAAAAATATATTCATTAACCTGCCCTGATCTGAAATAATTTAAATTAATGATGACCCCGCCATCACTGTAATTAAGTCAACACGGGACCATTTTAAACTGATGATGTACCAGGTACGTCATTGGTCCTGTATGGACATCTTTTCATGACGAAGGTCATTGGTTGCAAAAAGAGAGAGAATTTGAGAAAGCGGACAATGGTAGCACAATGTATAGGTGAAATTAGACAACTGAAAGTGGGTGGGGACTGGGCCCGGCTAAACAGCGCTCTCCTGTCTGAAGAAGGACAGTGACCTGGAGACCCAAGGAAGCAGCGGAGACTTAAGGTTATACGTGGAGAGTTCCCAGGTATGAAGATTAGGCAGAGTGAACGCTCTATGTTTTAATAGCCAATATCTCACGTGTTACAGGACATGCTGATATAGGACATGCCTGTTACCCTCTCTGCTTCATTCGTCTCACACAACTTGAACTGCCAACTCCAGGCTGCCTCTTAATAGAATAACATGATCTTACTATTTGTGATTTAAATGAATTCTATCAAAAGCGTATTCTTTTTACTCACTTTTTCCCCCTACTGTTTTCAGATCCCGTTAATTCCGCGCCCACCATAATAGATGGATTCGAGCATCGGAAAGCAATGGCGGGACAAAGAGTGGAGCTTCCTTGTAAAGCATCCGGACACCCTATACCAAAGTACCGCTGGCTAAAGGATAATGTCCTCCTGGAGCCAGACAGCCGATTTCAGCAAACAGTCATTGGTTTACTTATAGAAAACACACGACCTTCCGATTCTGGCAGCTATGTGTGCGAAGTGTGGAACAACTACGGGAATGCTGAAGTTATAGGATCGTTGTATGTAAAACGTAAGTCGAGTGGAAAACTGTTCTAGGCCATCTACCGAAACTAACTCCAAACTCTAGAACCGCGTGCAAGGTCAAGCAGCAGCTGTAAAGGCAAACAGTGTCTTCTAGTGGCTCCCATGCAGAGACCCCTAATATAGTTAACCCCATGGACATATCGGATAACAATACTTCACCCCACGTTCAAAGCAGATCACAATATGCCACTTTTTATAATTAGAGGAGATGGGGTTCCCAGTAAGTGCTGTAAAGTTCTAGAATCCACTAATCGTATGTATTCATGACTTCAAAACTTGTTGATTTAGAGTTGAATGTCTTCTGTGTTGGTATTTATGGATCTCTGAATATGTGTTTTTTAACCTTGCTAATTATGTTACTCTTATTTCGTTTAGTCCAAACATCTGATACATTTTATAATTTTTATGTATTTTATAAGAAAAAAACCCACATTTTAAATTGATAGAATTACTATTTGAAGCTGAATTCCCCCAAGCCTCATCTCTCCTGTAGCGTACACCCTATACTCTTATGGATAAACATTTTGCTTCTGCATCTTCTAGAACCACTGAAGGTCACCATCAGCCCACGGAAAGTGAAGACCAGCGTTGGAAGCCAGGTTTCATTGTCATGTAGCGTGACGGGAACAGACGACCCTGATCTCTCGTGGTACAGTAACGGTGAAATCCTGGTCCCCGGGAGTAACGTCCGGATCACAGGAGTTAACCGGGAAACGCTCATAATGGACGCCATGGCGAAGAGTGACAGCGGCGCTTACCAGTGTTTTGTGCGCAAGGATAAGATGTCCGCGCAGGATTACGTTCAAGTGGTGCTTGAAGGTGGGTCACATAGTATTTCTTACTGAGCATACCTTAAATAAATTAATATATTTTCCATACAAAAGCACAAATTAGGCCAAAATGTTAATAAAATTTGAAGCTCATACGAATCCAAATGCACAAGTCTACAGTTTTGCGTCTGCAGTTTTGGGGCTGATTGTTATTTTCTGTGTCTGTAAAGAAGAGCCAGACATCAGGTGTTCCAAAAATATAATTCTGCGCATGTTGACGTATAGCCGTGTTATAAATCTGTGTTTGTTTCGGGTATTCCCCTTGCTCTCTGCACAGTAATTATAGAGAATATGACATGCGGTAAGCTTGCCAGCTGATGCTGTTTTTCCTTCAGTTAATTACACGGCATCCATTTGTATTTAAAGAATAAAACACTCCCTTTGAGTATTTGAGAAAACCACAGAAAACTAACATAATGATATCCTCCTTATCCATTATTGATGGGTTTCTCATATTCAGTACAAGGAATGCCCGTCCCGTTATTAGAGAAAAAGGTATTATTTACGCTCGTCCATTATAAGGCATCAAAATTACACCATGTGCAGAAAAAAATATTGGTTACCTGTCGATGTTTCCACAACTATATGTAAATATAATGTGTGTGTGTGTGTGTATGTATATATATATATATATATATATATATATATATATATAATATACACACACACAGACATGTATAATGTATACCGGTTATTATGTATATATATATATATATATATATATATATATGTATGTCATTTTCTTATTATTTATTTATTTTGTAAGTTAACACGATCAGTTCTCAGTTCACTCAAATTGGGATAAAAATGTTATGTAATGCTTTTTTTTTAAAATTTATATCGGAAAAGGCCGGCCATATGCAATAATAACAGTTTTCTGCATAAATATAGCCATACAAATGTATTTTACATTTATTATCTGTTTTTGTGTTATATTTATTGAATTCTTTTTATAGTTTCATTATTATTAAATGAATAAATAAATACATAGATCTTTCCCCGTCGGCCCATCTTTATACATTTTGAGAAAGCACTGCGTAGCTGGCTGAATTCAAATTTCAGATTTTCACTGCAATGTTTGTTTTTTTTTTTTTGCATTTGGTTTTCCTAAATTTCAGATAATTATCGGATTGATTCTGCAAATCATTTTTCTGGGTCATTTTTGCCTGAAAGGACAATCATTGATTTCTATAGTGTCGCGGCTTAATGAAGGTGTAGTAGAGGCACGGCGCGGTCACTATTTTTAGCCCGTTTTGTAGAAAATGAAGAGATTACCTGCCTGGCCACTGTTGCCATGGCAACCATCTCTAGCGAGTCAGATGGCCTGAGGAGCGTATTGATAATCTATACACACGATGCGAGAGTGAAGCTTTTTTAACATGAAAGATAAGAAATTAAATTAAAAAAAAACAACCATCGGTTTCCAGGAAAGCACCAAAATCTCACCAAAAGTTGCAACATTATTTAGGTTTAAATGTTTTATAAAAACATAAAATTTGGCTGCACATACGAACCAATAGGCCACCTAATCTGCCTGTTTTTACTAATTTAACCATGTAAGGACCAGGGCTTTTCTATGTCTCAGTTAATGTATCCACACAAATAATTATATATTGTTTTTTTAAGCACATATTTATAAATGAAAGACATTATTTTGTATAAATAGCATTTTTAAAAATTGCAAAAAAAATTGCATCCCTCCCTTGAAGCCCCTCTTTTCTAGGAGCTCGGAATGTTTGCTGGGTATGAGGGGATCGCAAAGGTTCTACAGCCCTAAAAGCCCTGATAATGTGCATAGAAACAATGGGTTTAGTAAATAAACTGTGTAAATAAAATACAACTATTTTTATTGTGTCTATATATAGAAATAAATAAGCCACAATAATAAAGAAAAGCCTAAAAATCTCCGGTAAAGGCTTCTCGAGAAATGACTTCACCAAGGGGGAGGGGCTAGGCCTAGACAGCGGGAAGTGGGCAGGGAGTAGGCGGGAAGTGGGTGTGGCCAAGCGGCGCTCTTCTGGCCAGAGAAATACGACCCCCCAGGTATATGTGTGAATGATGTCACAGGGGAAGTTAAAAAACGAAAGTTTCATCTAGAGCTGGAAGAACCATTTTTAGTATTCTAAGGTGTTGCTTCAGAGCGGTCATATTTATGTGTTTTTTTTTTAGATGGAACGCCAAAAATTATTTCAGCATTTAGCGAGAAAGTGGTGAGCCCTGGAGAGCCCGTATCGCTCATGTGCAACGTGAAGGGCACCCCGCTTCCTACAATCACCTGGACGCTGGACGACGACCCCATTATAAAGAACGGAAACCATCGTATCAGTCAAATAATCACCTCCGAGGGCAACGTGCTTAGTTACCTGAACATCACCAACACTCAGGTCCGGGACGGGGGAGTCTACCGCTGCACTGCTAATAACTCTGCGGGAGTCGTCCTGTACCAGGCTCGAATAAACGTAAGAGGTGCTTGTCAAATCAGCTCCTCGAAAACAATATTACAAAAATTTCACGCAACTCTTTCTAGTTACCATGGTTTCTGCATGCAAACAGGTGTATCCCGTTCTCACTTTTCCCTTTGCATAGAATTTTTTTTTTTATCTAGCACTGTACATATATTTTTTTACACATTTACTAATAGCAAATTTATGAATTTTGAAAATATTTATATTCTCGTGCAATATTCTTCTTATTATTTGTATTATTATTATTATTATTATTATTATTATTTCTTTAATGGATTCACGCTTCTGGCTTTTCTTTTCCAAGAAAAAACTAATTTAAATATTTATTACGAAGCTAGGATTAATATAAAAAAAGTTGTTTTGTTGTTATTATTATTATTATTATTATTCATTTTTCGCAAGGCCAGTCAATACTAGAAATAATTGCATCCATTACTAGGAATTCATAGTAATAACAGCAGATCGGCCCCATCCGGCCCTGTCTAGTCGCCCTTTTTTTCCTGCTATAAAGACTCAAACCTTAATCAGTCGTCGGTCTCGTCTTAGATTCAGGAGCTGTATGTCTATCCCATGCATGTTTAATACCCTAACTGTATTGGCCTCTACCACTTCAGCTGGGAGGCTGTTCCACTTATCTACCCCCCTTTTAGTAAAGAAGCATGCATTTTTGTTTTCACCCCTTTTCAAGACATTTAATATATTATCAATGAAAAAATGGGTATTTTTTATGTTTTTAACTGGTTATTTCTGTGGACAAAACTGACTAAAAGCACCAATGCCCATTACATCCATACATTGCTATGGGTTATATTTCCCATTTTCCTACTGAGCTCTATACAAAAAAATGAATGGCGGGTTTCTACAAGGTGCTGAGGATTAATTACCCGTAGGTTAGGTTTCGGTTCTATACACCATCGTGCACTTTTACTTTGGAACACTTTTCACATAATAATACATTTTTACTCTTTTACGGTTGAATAAGTCAATTTTGTTTGAATCATTATTTGAATTAGTTACGTGAACGCGCGTTGAATGATCACGCAGGTATGCTGGAATTATATTGCGCTCTCCCTGTGCTCTCCGTAGGCCCGGCGAGTATTCGTCCGATGAAAAATATCACAGCAATAGCAGGACGGGACACGTATATCCACTGCCGCGTCATCGGATACCCCTACTACTCCATCAAGTGGTACAAGAACTCGAACCTCCTTCCGTTCAACCATCGGCAGGTGGCTTTCGAAAACAACGGTACCTTGAAGCTGTCCGACGTGCAGAAGGACGTGGACGAGGGGGAGTACACGTGCAATGTCCTCGTACAACCGCAGCTATCCACGAGCCAAAGTGTCCACGTCACCGTGAAAGGTGGGTTCTTTCGGCAAAGCTACTTTCATCTCCAATGTTTAGCCTTGTTAAATACGTCGGAGGAGAGGCCAGGTTGCCCGGTTTGTTGCAGGTCTCGTTTCTCATCAGCAAGTCATTTTATTGCTGGGGTCAAGAGACCTATCTTGGCTTTTTTTACCCCATTGTGGTCAGGGTCACTCTGGGGGTGGCCAGGCGGTCCTGGCACTTTAAGACCAGTGGCCGGTAAGTGTGGACGTGCAGCCCCAACGTTTTGCGGGTATCCAGACGGCGATTTTTAAATATTTGTTTGCATGCAGATACACTACCATTCAAAAGTTTCGGGTCACTTAGAAATGTCCTTATTTTTGAAAGAAAAGCAAATCTAGTCTATTAAAATAGCATTAAATGGATCAAAAATCCAGCGCAGACAGGGTTTATGTTGTAAATGACTATTAAAGCTGGAAACGTCTGGTTTTTAATGGAATCTCTTCATAGGTGTACAGAGGCCCTTTATCACTCCCATCACTCCTGTGTTCTAATGGCCCTTTATCACTCCCATCACTCCCATCACTCCTGTGTTCTAATGGCCCTTTATCACTCCCATCACTCCTGTGTTCCAATCCCATCACTCCTGTGTTCCAGTGGCCCTTTATCACTCCCATCACTCCTGGGTTCCAATGGCACGTTGTGTTCTCTGATCCAAATTTAACATTAAAAGTTAAAAATCAATCGTTATAAAGCAAATATGTTACAGCCAGAAATTCTATTAAAAGTGACCCCAAACCTTTGAACGGTAGTGTAATTCTGAAAGTTAATCATTTATGAACAGGAGTAACCGGTTAATACAGCTGAACCTGACACATAAGACTTTGAAATAAATGTAATTCTAGCAATAATTCTAAAACAAAAATAGTATGCTTTCTTCCTTAAATATGTTGAGGAATACTTTGTAGATGTATCTTTTTTTTTTGCAGTTCCCCCATTCATTCAGCCATTTGAATCCCAGCGATTCTCCATTGGACAAAGAGTATTCATTCCTTGCGTGGTGGTCTCTGGGGACCTTCCAATCACAATCACCTGGCAGAAGGACGGGCGGCCAATCCCAGCCAGCCTTGGGGTGACCATCGACAACATAGACTTCACTAGCTCTTTAAGGATATCCAACCTGTCGCTCATGCACAATGGTAATTACACGTGTATAGCCAGGAACGACGCAGCAGCCGTGCAACACCAAAGCCAATTAATTGTAAGAGGTAAGCTCGTGTACCAAAAAAATGATTAAAAATGATATGAAGATCTTAGATTTCCATAAAATTGTCCAATCGCGTTCCCAGGACCCATATTGTTACTTACAAATTAAAATAACTTTCGCACCAGCCGTCTTAACCACTTGGAACCAGGTGCGCAAGATGGCGGCTCATCTTTAGTGGAAGCTGATTGGATCTGCTGTATCTTGTGAACAGATGGAAGATTATTTCAGGCCAGGCACATAGTAACAAAGTCATTTAGGTTGAAAAAAGTCACAAGTCCATTGAGGTCAACCTCCCTTTTGACCTACGAGAAGGCAGGAGTGGTAGAAGAAGAGGGAACGTCGGCAAGGCGGGGTGGGGCATGGGTGAAAAACCTATAGAAATGTCATTGGACGTAAACACGTAATAGTGGAGGAAGTCCAGATAAACTGAAAAGGTTTTGGAGTAGATCAGGAAGTTGAGGTGGAACCATTAGGAGATATGTTATGGCATGAACATGGGGTTTGACCAAGTCGAGAAGATAAAGAGAGGGGGGGATAAGGAGGAAGGGAGGGAGAGCGACACTCCAGGGAATGGTGGGAAGGTTAGTGACAGAGAATAAATCAATGGTTCTAGGCAGGTCATGTCTGTGATGGCCACATACACTAGCAATAAATCATTTTGAATAGCCAGATAGTTTATTCTCGCTGCGGTTAAAGGTTTCCCGTTAATGCAGATCTGTGCTCCATACCGGTAGACATTTAAACTGCAGATCTATTGTCAGAATCCCAACGTGAATATGTGGTGTCAGTCAAAAATGAATGAAACGTTATCGCCCCCTAGTGATGTAAGAATTTCATACTTTTATTCACTAAACTGGGAGTTTGCAGGTGAGTTCAAGAAACGCTTCCTGTTCACGTACCCAACTTTGCCTTCCGTGAGTATATATACCCCACATACTCCAGGGGGCAGCACTTTACACATTCTGCTTACGGATAAATAAAATGTATATATGTCCTGGCAAAAAAAATGACACGGTTTGCCTTCAACTAGGATTCTATAAGTAGCTTAACAGAAAACAATATATATATACTATATATTGCAAAAAGAAAACCAAAAGGTTAAAAAAAAAAAATCCCTGCACCATCAATCTTTACGGAAAAGAAATTCCTTACACAATAAAAATTTGCCCAAAAAATTGCAAAGACAGAGATATTCCGTAGAATAACATTCCGTGAGCGTCTCCCCCCTTTGTAGTCTTTGTATCTTTTTGGCTTGTATTCTTTTTCTTCCGGAGGGTATGGAAAGGTCATTGCTAAACCCTAAGGGAGGGTAAGCCATCATGGAAATGAAACTGGTTGCTTGGAGACAGCCAACCTTAGCTGGCTTATTTTCGTCTTGCCGCGGACTCGTCCTGACTGTATATTTGAGGGGAAAAAAATCCTGCGGCATCCACCATGTGTTTTAACTCCGTACCGACCGCACTGTCAGCTAACGGCACTAAGACGAGTGATTACCCTGGTCTGTAAACCTAATGAGCATTAAAGGGACACTCCAGCCATTATATAAAAGCTTAGAAGTCCCTTTAAATTTACATGGTGTCCCTTTTGCAAGTAGGAGAGTTACGCAACCCCCCCCCCCATATGCATTTGTCCTTTCCCCCCACAGCTAATTTCTGTGCCGGGGAAGTGTTCTGCCCTGCGTATACTCACGCCGACTCGGCGAGTGCTCCGGCAGATATCTATTTATCCACGTCAAGTGCTTCCATTGATTTAGATGGGAGTTCTTTCCTGCCACTGATTGGCTGCTTCAAGCAGAATCCGTCAGACCAAGGAGAAGGATGATAGGAAAGAGGGGTATGTTGTTAAAAGGGGGCACCACTTACTGCTTTCCAAAAGAGACGAGGCAAGCCCAGGGTATTCACCATCATCGAGCTGCACCAGTTTTCTAGGACCGCCATACATATAAACATCAGCGGGAGGCTGTTTTCCTCTAGGAGAATACATACTGTGTATGAATGAATGAAGGAATGAATGAGTGTTCTATAGCTATAAATCTTAAAATGATTATCACACAATAACAATCTGTAATCTTCACAGAAATCTTAACTCCTTTATTACTAATAAGGTCTAGAAACTTCATTTAGTCGTTGATTAAAATGTGTAAATTATTAAGATTTATGGATATAAATAATAAAAATAATGCATATATGATATGGGATGAAGGCTCAAATGTTGAAAACACATTTTCTTCCTGTTTTGCCCCAGGATATTTGTCTGTAGAATTATCTTTAATATTCAGTATTGTAACCAGCTAGGGGGAGAAAGCTGCTAAATTAAATTATGCAGCATTACATATCCTGATTTACATAGTATTATGTAAGACTGATTTGTGATTGGCAGAATTTGCACACCTGATCAAAATCAGTATTAGTATAAAATAATAATAATGATACTATTAGATTGAGGCTAATAACGTTTGGACTGAGCAGGGATTTATTCGGGTAAAATTCATGTAAGAATATGTATATCAGTAAAGGGAGGTATGGAGGAGGTATGAAGAAAGTATGGAGGAGGTATGGGGTAATAAAATGAGTGCTCCCTCTGGTGGAGATACACAGAAGTACATCATATAGAGTAATCCAGGAAGTAATATAGAGTAATCCAGTAAAATAAATAATAATAGTATAGTTATAATAAAAACGTGTATTTTTATGTTAACACGGGTAAAACATGGCTTACGTTACAGGCTTACAAATTTGTTCCCTCAACAGTAGGTTGTAACACATCAGGGTTTATTCAGTAGAGAAGGAGCTTCCAACCTAACAATGGATTATGAAGGACCAGCCCCAGGGAGCTTCACCTGGCCCTGTGTAATGTATAATTAATGTAGGGAGATTTCTTGGGCCAACGTATAGATTTAACTACACATTACCCAGCTCAGCCCTCCTAACAGGTGAAACAGTTCCCTCCAAAAAGGCAAGCGCACACAGGGGGTTATCTATAGACTGCCCTAGCTGGAAATGGGGGTACATTTAGCTCCTGATATCAGGGGGGACCCAGCCCCCGTTGTACACATCCCTAACCACTGCACTGTTATGAAGATACGACCCTTGTAATAAATCATGGGGATGAGCTGAGCTTCTTTAAAATGGGGCTTTTCATCCAGGAGAGTAACCTGGGGACTAAGGGGATGCCCCATGGTGGGGTATTATAGTTTTTACTGGACTCAAAAATGGCAGCCCTGCGGCATGTGTTGGGGATTCAGGGTGGTGTGCATGGTGGGTAGAGAGGCGTAGAGAGGGCCGCCAATGGACCCAATGTGTATAAAAAGTATGCAGTAGGGGTTTATATACGCATAGTCTTGTGTATATCGACACATAGACTCTATATGTGGAGTTAAGTTCAGGTTCAGGTATGTTTTATTCTTGGGTGAGTATGACCTGAGGTGGAGTAGGTCACGTGGGTTCATATTGGGTTATGATTTAAGAAGTATTCTTTTTTGGGGGCTGTAAATGCTACTGAAACACTCCGATCTCTCAAGTTCCTCCTAGATTTGTCGTCCAGCCCACCGATCAAGATGGGATTTACGGGAAAGCTGTGATTCTGAACTGCTCGGCGGAGGGTTACCCCGTGCCCACAATAGTGTGGAAATATTCCAAAGGTAATTCTCTCTTATATTTGCTGCTTTGTTCATTTGAAACATTTGTTACTGACCTAAAAAAACAGGCTTTTTTTGGTTACATTTTATGGCGAATAGTAACCATCGTTTCTATGGCTACAGCTTATTTGGTATTGTAACCCTTGCAGTAAAGTTTGTTGCACCTGCGCCTTTGTATCCGTTTTCATGTTGCCGTGCCAATTAATCCAGTCCCTTAGGAAATGGAATAAAAAAGGCTACCTCTGTAACCACGTTCAATAATACTCTACCTTCTGCAAACAAGAAAATAAACACGCGGAATTCGTATAAACCGCCATCTTGCTGCGTATTATTTTTATTAATACGTAAAATGTTACTTGATTCGCATTATAATAACACAACATCTACACTCGGGTGGACTAGAGGGCCGTCTTCCTTCGATTGCTGGAGAAAATAGTTCAAATATATTTCATGGTGATTGTACACAACAACCCCCGACTTTTTTCAATCGAGAAACAAAATAATATTATAATAAAAAATATAATAAACTATACAAATAACAAAACCTTTTAAAGGAACAGTCTAATCCACAAAATTTTAATTTTTTTTCCGAATGTACGTCGTTGGAATTCAGGCGTTCTACTGCATGCTGTGTCACCAAAGCTCCACTAGAGGGAAGCAGTGGGCACCTTGAGTACATTTCTCAAAAATAGGTTATAATGATAAATCCAACTAAATTGGGTTTGCACACATAAATTGTACGCATACGTAACTAAACCATATTAGCTGTACTATATTTGCACAGCTGTATGCATTCAAATAAAACAAAATTAAAATAAGCACATTATGTTTTTAGTAGTAAAATGAATGTGTACGAGAAATCTTACCTTTGGACAGAAATTTTGGGCATAAAAAAAACACACTGAATGACCTCATCAGACATCTGAACGAAATGTGCCAATTTTGTCGGATTTTCATTTGCATTTCATTTGCTTTTTCAACCCCACTCACTCTCTCAGACACGCACTCTCTCACGCTCTCTCTCCCTCTGCCAACCACTTCTGTGTCCCCATTACCTCTTGCGCAACTCCGCTTCGTCTCTTGTCTCTTCTCCATCCGATTTTCCCCCGCTGTCAGCTTCTTTAAGCACAAGAAATGAGGGAGAGGCCGTAATAAATCAGGTGGATCTGCATTATTCTGACCTCTGTAAAAAGCCAGAGCCGCCTCGTGCCCCACGGTGCGTGCGGAAGCTCCAACCTTTTGGGGACGTGCTGCCGGAGGCCTGGTCAATGGAGCAGATAGCAGGGAGAAGAGGACCAAAAAAGAAGACAAAAGAATGAGAGGGAATAGAAGAAGAAACGGAGCTGTGGGAAAGGAGATGGCGACACTGAAGCAGTTGGAGAGAAGGAAGGGAGACCTTGAGAGAGAGTGTGAGAGAGTTAGTGTGCCAGAGAGTGTGAGTGAGGGTGAGTGACTACAAACGGTGTTTCCGATTTCAAAAGCCCTCCAAATTTTATTTGAACAAAAATATGTAGATTTGTTTTTATCATCCGAGATCTGCTGGAGAACTGTGCCGGATTGTTGGGTAGCTTAGACCTTCACAAGTCTCTGGAAGCTGCAGAGTTCAGCTCGTCTTGGTATTATGCTTGAAACGTCGTCCGCAGCCAAGATCCTACCAAGCTGACCCTCCTGAAATCAACCTGAACCGTAATTACTCCTAACTGTGCCTGACAAAAAAATAAGGAGCCTGAAAAGCTCGGAAAATACGGAATTCTGGAATAATCAACCATATTGAATTTAGATGATCCCTCAAACTTGCTTTAGTTGTTAGATTAATTATTTTCACCATTTTTTTGGCCGGCATGGAGTAACGGTCACATTGTCTTTCAGGTGCCGGAGTCCCCCAGTTCCAACCTATTGCTTTAAACGGTCGTATACAGCTTCTCGGTAACGGCTCGTTACTCATTAAGCATGTCCTGGAGGAAGATAGCGGATACTATCTCTGCAAGGTCAGCAATGATGTGGGAGCGGATGTCAGCAAGTCCATGTATCTCACGGTTAAAAGTAAGAGTTAAAATCCTTTACTTCTCTCCAGGCATTCATTCTTGTTGGAAAGGATCATGGGAATGTTGGCTACTTCCTTGCTTTTCTGTGGTTTTCTATATTTTTTAAAGAACGATCGTAATAACCTAGTTTTTTCCCCTTGCAGTCATGTATTTTGATCATTATAGGTTGCACTTTAATAATCTCTGAACTGTTGGAAATATATTGAAACAGAATCAATATGATCTATAGAAGTTGTGGTTTATGTTAACACCCTAAAATTCAAATCAAACGTGCATTTATGTATAAAACACATGCTTATTTTACAACTAAATAACTCATAAATAAATGTGTTTATTACATAAGAAAAAATGTATGTATGCAAATTACAAGTGGGCTTTTACTATTAACTTTTGAAATGTAGACTCAAAGCTAACAGACAATTGAAAGTTAACCCCTTTGTGATGAAGGACGTAATAGTACATCCTCAAATCCCGCCAGTTGGCACCAAAGGACGTACAATTACGTCCTGTTGCTTTAAGCATCAGCAGTGCTAAATCGCTGCAGTCACCGGGGATCCTTTTACTGTCACGGGCCGTTAAGACACTGATCGGGTCCTCTATGAGCAATTTACTACCAGTGGGAAGCCCTTCTAGTGATATCATCATGACATCACACAGAAAAATAATTAAAAAAACCAAAAACCGAAATATATATATATATATATATATATATATATATTGTAAAATGTTGCAGAACACAGATTATGGTTTGTTTCTGCAGGTGGAGGTTGGTGGGTTAATGGATGCACTAAATATGTCAAAATTACCAAAGTGGAATACCCTGGGTTGTCTACTTTTTTTGCAATCTTTATTTTGTATGCCAATGATTTCAAAGATGGGTTGTCTACTTTTCAGAAAAATATATTTTTTGTAGCAGTTTTGAGATCTAGAGCCTCAGAATACCAAATTTGAAAATATTAAAGTTTTGACGAAAAAAAAAAAACATGGCACCTATAACTGCGAAAATAAATGAAAATCCTAGGCATGTTGGGTATATCCCAACTCAGAGATATCGCAATAAACTTTGGGTTTTTATTTCTCATTTGCACCTGAAGGGGTTAAAAATATAATAACAGTCAAAAATATGGTTTTAAAAATAACCCTTGCACCACTGGAACTATTTATTGTATATTGAAGTGCTAGATAAGTAACGTAAGATAATTAAGCGTTCTAACGGGGTACGTTGGTTAATGTCTCCTCTGTTGTCCTTTGGCTCCAGCTTTGGCTGCTTCAGTAGCCGGCAGTTCACAGGATAAGTCAGATGGAGCAATTTATGTGCATGAGCATTGGGGGTCTCTAACTTGGAAATCTCATACAAGCCAGTGCTGGAGTTGCCTGGTGGTGAGTATACTCCACGTGCGCAGCCGAGGAACTCTGGATGGGGAAACCGTGCAAGCCCATAAGAGTGGATTCTGATAAACAACACGATGCGGCAGCGAGAAGGCAGCTCCAGCGCACACTACTATAGAACATAACAGTAAAAGTAAAAAAACAATGAATGTAACATGCATGTACCTACTTTGAACACTTAGGAGCGAGTCTGTGCGCTTCTCCTGCACGCTAATAATCTCATGTAGACAATGTTGGCGGCAGTAGATTTGGGGGTCTGTGGATCCCCTCTGCATGAGATGGGATTACTTAATCCAGCTCCTAAAACCCCAACACATTTATATAAACAACACGAAATCGGAAAACTATCAAGGAGCCAACATCGAACTACAAATCCGATACCTTTCATTAAACGCAAGTAACCATTACAATGCACATCGTAATACTTTAATCGTTTAACTTTATTTTTGCGCTAATTACGGTTTATTACGGTTTATTCCCTGCCCATTCCTGAAACCGTCTCTGCAGCAATATGAGGTCTCTCGCACTGGCGGCTTCTCTCTCTCGCACTGAGGCTTCTCTCTCTCTCTCACACTGAGGCTTCTCTCTCTCACACTGAGGCTTCTCTCTCTCACACTGGCGGCTT
>VKOC01002679.1:0-18223 GCA_009364415.1 Spea multiplicata | reverse complement strand
TTCTGGAGTCTAAATAAATAACGAGCGTTATTTTGATGTTGAGCCCTAATAGCATACTTGGAAACTTCTCATGGCCGGATACTTGGGTGAGGCTGGTTGCGCACACACGTGTGTTCAGATGCGTGACGCTGTGTTACGCCATGTGACGTGCGGGGCAAGCTATGAGCAGGGACGGGCCTTGTGCCAGCTAACATGTAATGAGATGGGAGCGGGGGCGGGAAATAGGCATGGCTGAAAACCAATCCCGTGTCTGTAAAAAGAGGAGAGTGACCCGGAGACCCAGGGAAGAAGCTCTTTGACCAGAGACACCAGGTCAGACTCGGAACTAAAAGCCAGACACTCGCAGCTATACAAGTATTCGTTTGTAATAATTTTCTTTTTCAACAACAAATCTAAAATCACAGAGGACCTTCAGCAAATGCACCCTAGCAGTACTTTATTTTTTTTGCTATTTTGTTGGCAAAGCCCAAACATTTCATGGTCAACATTAAGGAACCTGGTCATCAGAACATTAAAGGAGACTCGTTTCTCTGTATAACCTTCAAATGTAGAAGCTCAGAGCTGCACCATATAGCAGAATATAAAACTGTTCTTTGAAAACAAAGGAAATGAGGCCATGTCGAATAAAATGACCACAGAGGTGATTTCATGGGCTGGTTTGGGGCTCGAGGGAAAGTGAATGATCGTAGTTGGGAAGGTCCTTGGAAGTGCTTTGAGGTACATGTCCGGTGTGATTAGTGTCCGGTCAAAACATAAAGCAAACCCAGTGTTACAAATCATTGTTACTATTTGTATCATAGCAAGAGGAATTTTAGAATATGTACAGTTACAATTTCATTAAATGTAAAGTCAGAGCCAGATAGAAAGCCCAATGTCAGGAAATAAGTTAAAAACACAACATAGAGGGATTTTCCACTTTATAAAACAAACAAATTGCTCCGGCATTCTACTGGATGATCAGCAACAGGATAATAGGTGCAGACATTGCACAAGGCTTGAAACATAAGATATAAAAGGGTTAATTTTAATAAATGCCGTTGTTCGAGCAATTATGGAAAAAATGTAAAAATTTAGAGAAACTTTAAAAATTACTGCGTTCAAATGCTGTAAATAAATAATATAAAACAAAAAAAAAAATTAAATAAAGGTTAAGAATGTACTTAACTGGGTTGTTTATCAATCATCCCTAGCCGCTCCTAGAGTCTCTGATCTATCTGATATACTATTATTATTATTATTTATTATTATTAATTATTTTGTATTATAATTATATTGTAGTATATTAATTATTATTATTATTATTATTATTATATTATTAATTTTATATGTATATAGTTTATTTATTTAATTGAATTTACAAGGCATATTCTCTTTTTTAAATTTATAAATTTAACTTGACACTATTAACGATAAGATGTTCAAAAAAGTTATGGCATAAATTGCATTTAGATGTGTCATACTTTATACTATATTGGTGACATAAATAATATCTCACATTTTTATTGAGTTTGATAAAATATTCGCATTTTGAAAGTACATTTAGATTAAGTTATTTGGTGCCAAGTCGGGAAATATAGAAGTACGCAAAACAAACGCTGCGTGTATTACATCATAGAATGTCATTGCCATTGATTTTACTGGCTGCATATAGGAATCATTTCATTTATTATGCGCCATTAAAATGTTGCTGGTTCTACTTTATCTCAGGGTCAGATCAAGTTCACTGTTACTGGCAAGCTGCTTTAGGAATGTCTTTTGATGTTGGGTTCTTCTTTAATACGTACGGCTTGTAGAAAGGAGTTCCTTTACGCCAATGGTAAACGCGGCATTGTGCGCCTCATTTCAGTTGAAGGAATAAATTAAAACAAAACATCTTAGCGGCTCGTCTAAACCTCTTCAAAGATCCCGTATATAAAGACTCTGTGTTTGGTTTTGAGCCTCTTTTTCTTCACTCGATGCCCCACTATTTTCCTCGTGCCCTTCTTTCCTCCTCCGATGTCCCCTCTTTCCTCCCCTGACATGGGGTCACACAACATTACATTACGTGACCCCATTCCTCCCCATTCCTCCCATGAACAAAAGCGCCCCTCTTTGGCCGTTTGAACTTTTGGCAGTGAGTATCCTTACATTTATTCTTAACCCTAGTCAATATATGTATCCAATTATAGCTAATATCAAATTAATAAAAAAATATTCTGTTTTATAGACATATTCAATATTTTATGTATTTTACCATTTGACAGCCAGAAGAATAAAAGGTTCTTTGTTTTATCTTCTTTTAGATAAATGATTTGATATTAGAAGCTGCGAGATCATTTAAAACATCCATGTTTCATGGAAGAAATAATGCTTCGATACAATCGCACCCAGAGCTTCAAGGGAACCAAAAGAAAAGATAAACAGCGACTTTTGAAACAATCTTTGTTGCAACAACACGGCAATAATTCTTCCGACGTGAAACCTGTATCCTTCACGCATCTGCCATGCGGTTAATGGTTAATAGACAAACCTTACAGTAATTGTCACATTGCCGATGACAAAAAAGAGAAGAGAGCGGCTGGTGGGGCCATTAATAATTTGCGGTGACATTCATTGTGTTCGTTCACCAGATGCCACGTTCTGCCACGGGCCATTAACGAGATGGGGTTCTCCGCACAAACTCTCAACAAATACCAGCTGCTTCGTTTCACCGCGTTGACGCGCGTCTCGTGTCATTTCTGCAACCGGTTGTCAAAGGCACCGAGAAGTAAGAAGTCTTCAAATGCTAATTATTATTATTTTTTTGCCCCCTCATAAGGTATTGGCCTGTTCTGCTACCTTCAGGAAAATTTCAAAAACATCTAGAAAAAAATTGTGAATCTCACTCTGCCTGTTTTTTTTAATTAATTGTATTTTTTTAGTATTTTATATTTAGTATCATCAGAATATGTAGAGAACTAGGAAGTTGATCCAAAAAGAGAAAAAAAAATAGATTTCAAGTTATTTTTTTTATTATATATTTGTTGTTATATGGCAGACAATTGGGCTCTCGATGGGACGCAATCATGTGGTTTGGAGGGGTAACTTCAATCATGTCACCTTTTTTTAAAATCTTATCAATATTTTAATGGAGGAAGCCAGGAACGTTGTATTTAAGGGAAGGAGAAAGACTGCGTGTCCGTTGAAGATCTGACAATGGGACTCCGTCAAATAAAATAATAATGAAGACCTAAACCAAGGGTCAGATGAGATAGTCTATGCTGGTGTAAGGATCTTATCAAGGAGCCTCCTAGTAGAAGAATATATATTAATGCCCCCTTGTTGATAAAGTGACCCAATATGTTTCATTCCGTCTTTGTTCATAATTTTTGCAATCTCAAAAATAGAAAAACATTGAATTGTACATCAACAAATCATCAGCGGTGCCCCATATAATACAACAAGATGACCTACAGAGAATATAAGCCAACCTATGGAAAGTTTTACCCATACAGCTATCTACGTAAATGGTTTGGTTCAAAAGGACATTGGTATTATTACTAGACAAACAACGATAGTTATGAAAAAAAAAGTAGAATAAAAAGTTAAAGTTGACTCTAGCCTTAAACACATATAACAATTTAGGCGGAACTGAAACGAAATACAATAATAGAGATTAAACCATCACAAAAGCCTTTTGTAACAAGATTTATGGTGTTGGTCTCCATGAAGGTCAATGACGATAACCTAGTGAACACAGGCTTACTTCAAACAGTATAAACAATATATATATTTTGTAATTATTTTCTTTTATTGTATGGATGATGGGTACCTATTGAAACCATTTTTGTATAGAATTATATAGAATTATTGCGTTCTCGGATACAGATTTCATAAGCACGTGATCCAAGGACAAGCTTTACATTCACAATCATTCATTCGCAACAATTGCGCTTGTTAAAAAAAGACAAGTAATAACAGACTAACTTTGACAAGCAGGTTAAAATATAAATATAATTACGAACCATACTGTCCTTTGGAGTTTTCTATTCAGTATCACCTTCCTCCTTCAATCACGGTACCCATTTTTGTTGAAACAATTTGACCAAGATTCCAAAAAATAGTCGATCATAATATAAAGCGCCCTTTCTTATGATCCCATTTCCTATGGATCTCTCAGGAGGAGCAGATAAGAACAAGGGAAATGTATTATTTTATATTAAAAAATGTGCCATTTTGCTCATTGTAGATCATATAATCCATATGGAGAGTAAAAAAAGTGCTTCTGAACATATATTTTAAATCAAACTTATGACCCAGACAATGAAAAACAATTTAATTTTATCCAGATTGAAGTCGTGTAAAGTGCAGTCTCGTTAAAAGATGAAGTGGAGGTCGATGGCTCTAAATTATAGAGTAAATACATAAACCGACTTACTGAAACAGCTTCCCTATTATAGACTCCCACCATTAAATTTCAAAACCAGTGCATAAAATTTATAAAATGTTTGTGTAAATGAATGAGTAAATTGTAAGAATATTCTGTTTAGCAGTCAGATGGTGCGAGCTCCCCATACTGGGACGCAGTCCAAAAACTCCAGCCTGTAACTTACAGAGAAAAAGAAAAGTATGAAGGGACAGATTATTTTCTATACTGTTAATAATCGAGAGACTGAAAGACAATGTCATAAAGATGCACTGCCTGTAAATCTAAGCAGAGAGGAAACTGGAACAACAGCCGCTCTGGAACTGTTTATGTCGTATGTTAACGACTGTAGATAAGTGGTTCCACTCTCACTCCAGACTTAAATAAATCATGTCTATCATACCCACCAGGCACGCCGAGAGGGCTGACTTCGCTCTTTCGCAATATGTTACATTTTTGGGAGTGCTTCGGGAAGGCAGATAGCTTGACATTCATGATATCCACTCCGGTCCGTAATGGGTTCCAATTAGACCATGCAGCGGCCATTTTGAGGCCATGCTTCACCCATTTCCTAGTTCCTCGAGCATCTGAATCTCTTAGTAGCCTTTTGCGCTAAAGAACATCTAGCGTGAGTCTCACAGTTGCTAAGAGTAATGATTCTTAAATTTGCCTTCAAGGACACAAAACATCCAGGATCTGCAAATTACCCAGTTGGGTTCTAATGGGGGTCTCCATTAAACCCAGTGGGACACGAAGACTAAATTAATGACCTGTGGTTTACAGGGATAGTTTCTTTAGTGGCCTACAAAAGACAGCTGGACGTGGCTACTATTTCTGTCCTTTTTTCAATCATGTCTTTCCCACCCGATTAACTAAATTAATAAATAATGGTCTTGCTATATAATGACTTAAAATTATATACCAAACATTGGATGCCAACTGGAAAGTACAGTTTAAGATACATCACACCAGCTCTTGAAGCTTGGCTGTATAGGAGGGAAGGGAATTAACCAAGAAAAGGATTCATATTTTTGTGCAGCGCCCCCCTGTGCCAATGGAAGGAACTGTAAAGAAACAGAAAATATGTAATTCTGGGTAAAAAACACAGCTGATCAGGAGACATTTCCTCCCTTGAAAATATACACCTGAATGGTCCGTAGCTCATCTTCATTCATCATTCTCCATTATAAAGCTGTATTTAAAGCAATGTCCGAGAACGTGGAACTCTGCATTACCAGCTGAAGAAAATAATAAAATTTTTATAGCACCCAAAGCAATGTAAAAATAAAAAATGGGTTTGTGACTTTTTCCAGAACTCATTTATTAGGATACTTACTAAGTGGCAAGACTGCGAATGTTCTCCGACTGTATCTAAACGCTCTGCTACCATGGACATTAAATCATTTATTTTTTACCACTGTGATTTGTTGCGCTCAACATCCTTCTCTCCAAGGGTTAAACCCGCAAGACTTACCAAAGGGCAGTTATTACTTAAATTCTAGAGGACAATTTACCATGAAATTACACATAAACAGAGAAATTGCTCTTCAGATGACACAACTTCAATTTGCCCCTAGGTTTTTTTTTTCTCTAATCCCTAGTTCCCTTATTTCATAATGTTCTGCCAGCTCCGGGTTAGTGTTTTTGTAACTTAGTTACAGTTTACTTATTGCTTCTTCGCTTCCATTTGCAATTATTCTTTTCAGTGGCCTAAGGTGTAGCTACAACTGAACTGTGGTTGGCCATACGCAGGAAGAATGAGTAAAATCTTCAAGGTGATTTATTTAATATCTTCTGGAGCGGACATTAAAAGTAGAGCAGTGCAGCGTATCGTCCTTCTAACGGGGAGGGCAAACAGGAACCATGATTGTGGATTCAAATACATCGTAACATTATTTTAACTGGGAATAAGAGTATTTAGAGACAAAGTGATTAGGAGAGACCAAAAGTGGAGGAGAGAGGAAAGGGAGAGAAGAGAAAGAAGAGAGAGAGAGAGAGAGAGAGAGAGAGGGGAGAGAGAGAGAGGGGAGGGAGAGAGAGAGAGAGAGAGAGAAAAAGAGGGAGAGAGAGAGAGAGGGGATGGGAGAGAAACGTTTAAATACATAAAGGGATTTAACAAAGTACAGCAGGGAAATTTATTCAAAGAATACAAAAGAGACCGGAATCTAACACTAGAGGGTCAGAGACTGAGATGGAATGGAGGGAAGTCTTACTTTACTGAGAGGGTAGTAGATAGGTAGATAGGCTTCCCAGCAGAAGTTGTAGAGGCATGGGACAGGCATATGGCCTATCTTCTAATGGCCAACTTCAAGGAACAAGTATGATCAAGGGCGACAGAGAGTGGTTCATTGGTATACCCACATATCATTAATTGTCCCTTTAGTGTCTTGTGTTCCCTAACGTGAGATATCATCTAATCACATTAAAACGCTTGGGGTCTTAATTTTTTTTATGAAAGTATCATTATGTTTATGAGAAGAGGAGATCTGACAAGGACATGATGCTGTAGAAGTCCCCTTGCGCTCGGAAGTAAAAATATACAGGTCATATCGAGTATGGATCAGAACAGGTCTAAGGTGGAAGCCTTTGCGGTTATTCAGACTGACATCTGATCTTCTATTAAACGCTACAAAGCAATTTGGAGAAGGAGCGGCGTTAGCGCTGTATAAAAGGCCATCACCTCCATTTGTACTCTAGACATGATCCCGAATCAATTTCAAGTTATGCTGAAACGGAAAGAAGCAACTATGGTGAATAATAGTCCAAAACGTAAGAGAATAACGCATTTCATCGTATTTTCTGACACGGCTTCAGTATAAGCACAGCGTATGCTGAGAAGGAAGGCTTAATACATCTTCATTCTTATATACGTTATGTGATTAGGTACCAGAACGTTGTTTCATTCATGTACCTGCCAGATATTGGGATGCTTTCAGGTTCAGGCTGGAGGTTGGAGGATCTGTAGACCTGCTTTGCGGTTGCTTGATAATAAAATGTGGAGTCTTAATGATTAAAGTTGTCTCTGGGACACTGAAGTGCATTTTAAGGTACAGACAAACTGCGCTACTCTAGAGAAACAGCACAAAAAAAGTTACATTTTATAAGTTATATTTTATATATTTTATATATTTATTACATACAATGCCAGAGAGCCACATTGCTTGTTTGTTTTTTTGTGTTTAGTTTAAACTCACCATGACCTGCTGATGGCCGATTCCTACCCTTAACCAGGATCAGTTTAACAATGTAACACATCGATCGCTCTTTAAAATACCCCCAGCACTCAAACAATGTGTCCAATAATATAGATTAACACACAATTCTTCAATATAGTATATAAAATTAAAAAAAAATAATAACAATGACAAATCTAAAAGTTTCAGAAATTATGCTAAATTTAAAAATAGGTTTCAAAAGAAAAAAGTAGGTGACATTTGTTATTAGTCAAACAATGTAATATCTCCGGAAAGCCGTTTAATATTTCTGCACGTAAAGAAGATTCCATTAAACTGCATCACAGAAATATTCTTGATTGTGACTCTAAAAGTATCGCGCTTCAACAAAACGAGTATCTGGAAACACAATTATATGTAAACACAGGATATCTGATCGAATGTGCAAATTGGATAGCTTTGCGAAAATTAAAATTTCTTAGCTATACTGCTAAGATGTTATACGTAATGTAAAGAGCACTGACAAACTGCTAGATATCTTGTAATCCCATTTATAACTGAAAGGAGACATTCGCCTATGCTTATAAAATAATGTAGCCAAATATTGTATAAAGACGAAAAGGTAAGCTGTGCAGTCAAAAGAGTCTTGGAGAACGTTCTTCACTCTCTGAATAGAGAGGAATAGTGGTTTTGTAATGTTTGAGATGCCAAATTCACATGATATTGTGATGTAAATATGGTGACATGATGTCATGTGTATCTTAACGAAGACATTGCTTATTCAAGCATTCCCTGGGCTTTGTAGGGTATGATATGTTGGTATTTAAAGATATTGAGTAGCAGAACCTCGGAAGTTACCAAGGAACTGGATTATTCTAAAGCTATTCTGTTGACCAGTTTGACCATTATGAACAAGACGGGTTCCTGTGAGGATGGAAGGATTTCCATCTCCAACCATCAGCTCCCTTCCCATCTAGATTACTTGGCGTCATAGCTACATAGTCCATAAGGTTGAAAAAAGACCTAAGTCCATCAAGTTCAACCCTTCTACCCAACCTTCCCATTCTTGATCCAAAAGAAGGCAAGAAAAAATCATCATTATATATTTGGATAGTATATGATGTTAGGTACTGGCTGGTGGAAACATAGGTTGTTACATCAACACCAGATACATATCATGATATGGTTCTGGGGCTCTCTGTAGCTTTTCAGTTTCAATCTATTTGTGATTTACTCTTAAAAATCAGATGTGAAGCATATTAGAAAAGGGTTAATTAGGATTAGACTGAAGTCCAAGCTTTTCAAGAGCAAACTTGGGGGCAGAGTATAAGATTATAAAAGATTCTAATGAAACATAGATGGAGGTCAGTGAGCCTGACCCGACAAAAGATTGCCTATGAATTAGAAATTTCTCTGCATAGTCATCTCCTGGGGGAGACCGAATTATTGATCCCACCAAGGTCAAGACTTTGGTTTGTTCCAATGAAGAACGCGCAGCCCTCCAGAAATGTCTTGCTAAGAACTCCAAGTCCTATCATATTCGGGATGATGGGAACCTCCTTGGGATGTGTTAAAATATATTAATATGATAAAGTACAAAAAAAAATACATAAAAAATACATAAAAGTTATCTAGGAGCAAATGAAAAGCCCATGCTATTAGTTAACCAATGAAGGACTTGCATGGATTTTAATGGAGGTCACTGGTATGAGCATATTGATAATAATATAAGGGTCCTATATATGAATATACCTGTTTTTGATAGAAGCTATTGTTTACACTACAAAAAAAAAAAGTAAATTGTAAAATACCGCAAAAGAGCATTGAACTAAACCCTTCTGGACTCATTTAGCATGCAAAGAGTGGCAGATGATAATTCACAGTACTAGAGATTAAAGGACATTCAATTTCTTCACTGTGTCACCCCGTCCTAACAACGCTATAACTCTATCTGGTCAACTAGATCTTTAATTTGCAAACCGCTTCCGAATGCTGATTAAACTCTTTCAGCAGATATCTGCGAAAAGCAATATACCGGTGCATATTTCATGGCTGAATATTTTACCGGAGGATGAGAGAAGGGTCCATCACTTTGATGGTCTGTTTAAGTATCAAATACTGCTACATTGTTCCAGTGACTTCAGTACCAGGTAAAGCCACCAGTCCACGTTCAACGCAAGCTTTCGTCTTATAGGAAAAAAAGTAAAAAAACAAACATTTAAGAGACTTTTTTATTCAAAACATTTTTTTTCTCCTTGACATTCTCAAGGTAATTCTGGAATGAAGCATTTGAATTTATTTCATCAAATACACTCTGGAAACACAAGAACCAGATGTCAAAACCATTTTAAGTCATTGCCCGTTATAACAGGAGCCACACAAAAAAGGAGCCAGCTTCTTCGTACATTTCTCCCATCTTTCAGAAGCTTCTCCAAGGGTACAGGAGACATGATTATTGTTAAAAGTATTTACTTACAGTAATTTCAAAATTATAACATCAGAGAAACTTAAAGCATGAACTGAGGTCCATCAGCAGAGTAGAGTTTAATGGTCATTGTATTTAAGGTCCTGAAAGCCATTGACCTCAAAAGGAACAGAGATGACTGCAGCTTCTTCTGAATGTCCCCCAAAGGTTGTTTAATTTAAATATATATGTTGTTATAGACATTTTTAAACACATTTTTTTAAGTTTTAGGTGAGGGCATGTGAGTTTTCAATCAATCATGTCCTTGCCTGAAACTCACAAAATGTAAGCTCCTAATTGCTTTTGCAAACAGCTCATAGATTAGTGAATATGCAAGTTGTTTTGTGAGTGCAGGCAATATTAGTCAGTGTTGTCAGCAGAGCTAACCCTTAGCACACGCAGCCTTAAATAATACAGTACACCCAGCTATAACCCCAGCATCTGCCCCTTATGGGGCTGGTAAATGTCATTTTTAGACAATAAACCAAGAAAGGTCATTCCTTTATGCTGAGCCATAGAATGCCAATATATCATATTGTTACAGAATATAAAATGTTACTTTTGGTGACTGCACAGGTTTCAAGAAAATCAGCTGAGTTATAGCAGAGACAGATTCCATATCATGATTACGTTTAAGATTATTATTTAGTGGCAGTGGGTGACCACAAACTAAACAAAGAAACAAAAAAAAGAAAGTTTGATATTTTTTTATATTAATGTAGCAGTAGGCAGCCCCGTAGTGGGCATCAGGTACACCGGGCAAATGCCCAGTGGGTCACTTGCCCACCACCCCACACATACCCGGTGTGCCGCTCCAGCGCTGTAGGGACACCGGCTACATATGCCCGGTCGCAGACTCCGTGAGCATAAAAATGTAGCCACTCATATCCAAAATGTCAGTGTTCAGAATCTCGAAGCAGTAAATAAATTAGCATAGTTTCCTATAAATAAACCAAAGTGTAATTTGTTTTTATTGCGTGGCACTCTTTTCTTATGCTCAATTGGACACCAACTCTCCCCTTATTCATTAAAACTCTGTTTAAACATCACAGTGGTTTATTTTTTTTTATTGATAACAGACAACAGTCTAACAACCTAATGAGAGCTCAAAACTGTCACCTCTTCCTAGAAAACTCTCGTGAAATAATTAGGGATCGGTAAGCCGCACAAGTACAAATTAACTTGCAAATGTTCTCTGATAGAACCTCGGTATAGTGTCACGGCATCTTAAATTTACAGCGAATGTAGTCGAGTGTTAAAAACTAAGACTAAAATATGGCCGGTTGTTAATTTACAATACGATAACCCTTACTCCTGAACTATTTCAGGGTCAAGACTAAATGAAATTATCGATTTATATCTATAGTAGCTATATCTATACCATGATAGGGCTTGTAGAATATTTCTTCTGATCGTCAAGGCAAACCCTGTGTGTAATATATTCTACGTGTATTGTGTCCTATAACATTTTTAGATTAGCTGTCACCGTCCTCGTGTTTGAAGGGCATAAAAATGTTTCTTTCGAAATCAATAACCAAACCTAAGCCTCGATGAATTGCCTCGTTCTACTAGTCCTAGAGAAAGGCGAGCAACTGTGTCATAGGCAATAAAAAATAATAGTATTCCTTAGCCAAGGAACTATACTAAAATCTGATAACAAATAAGGGGAACCTTCACTCGGGTTCACAAATATCCAAAAAACACAACAACCTACAACCGATGACAAAGAAGAGGTCAAAGAAGAGGTTATGGAGGAAAACCCCAATAAAAACTTGATTTTTAAGAACAATAGAAAGTTTTATAGGAGGTTACTTGGTTTTTGTATGGGTTATGCCGATCTTACAATAAAATCTTCATCAGGTCAAGTTGAGCTAAGAATATTTTAATCAATATGGCTGATGTCGGCTGATGGTGGCCAAATATTCAGAAAGGATAACATGGCATATAAAAAATTTTAATTTAAACCTGTTAATTTTAACACTTTGCCCAGAATGACTCCAGTTTTATCTTGATGATTATCGTTCCAAGTATCCAACTTGTCATAAGATATTACGCTCATCAGATTAGTTTGGGTTCTTTTTTTTTTCATGTGGCATTAAAAAAACGACAACAATACTACTGCGGAACGTACACAGTTTTTGTTTAACGAAACATGTTCAGAAACATAGAAAGAACGTATGTCTTTTTCTTAGACACAGATGTTTTACTACATGAACATTCTGATGTGGAAAACAATAAGTAGAAACATAAAAGACCAAACAAATAAATAAACTATTACATTATTGAAAGGTTATTAGGTGAACTTGCGGAATACTAAACACATTGCAAAGATCTATTATGCTGTTTATGAATTTGTAGCGTGTGTCGGCAGTCGGAATGCCGTTCCATCATTATTTTACCATTATTCTACCTTGAATTTTTATCTTTGTTATTTTTTTCATTTCTTTTTGTATTTGTTATTTAGTTACATTGTTTAATCGTTATTATTCATCATTTATTTCAATGAAGTGGAACATCTTCTCTGACGCCAGTCCTCAAGGGCCACAGCACTCTTTGCATTTTGAATTCTTGACACCTCTAACTTTTATACATTTCTTACTTTGCATTTACTAATTTTTACATTTCTTTTTATAAGAAGCTATGTTTTTATTTAGTTATTTAAATATTATCTCATTGTTATAACTTAATTAATAACAGATTATGATTTAGTTACTATTATTGATTATTATTATTATTATTATTTTATTGTTATAATCTGATCTGTAATGATCTTATAGACATCCATAATTCAAATTATCTTTGAGTTATGGATCTCTCCATTTGATCACATGGTTTCCAAACCTAGGGTCATTCATTGATTTGAATGAAGGCAACATTCATTGAAAGAAGATCATAAAAAGCTCATAAAAAGTGGCTGTATGTATGTATTTATGAGCAGGTTGTCTTAAGCAATAAAGTCTGACGATTAAAATGTGTTGAGGTTGTTATAGGGCCCTTGAACTCTGAAAGTCTCCTGCATTATGTATCATTATCTTTGTGTACATTGGGAGATATTGCGAAGACAGTAATTGCCTATGCCTACTTAAGTACCACTTTAACTTATTCACCTCATTATAAAAACCGCTACATGTTACATACCAGAAAAAAAAGTATATAAATATGGCCACAACAGTTCAAGACTATCTTTTTTTAAATGTCATGTCCAAGGGTTTAACTCTTCCATTGTCAAGGATGTCGGCGGCTCATCAGGCATCGATAATGTGTCTACACTATGAAAATTCCACATCACGTTCCTTGACATTTAATTAGGGGTAAAGGGAAACATACAGGACTAGAATTTTAACTGTCAATTTAGTAACCTTTGTTCATTGCATTTCAGAATACTTTTCTCCCTCTCAAGAGAAGCTTCTAATGTCAAACAGCGATATTGAGGTTAGACTCTGTAGCCTAACAGATAGAAAGGAAGAACATGACAAAACTATTAATATAATACACGAACATTAAAACAATAAATATGCTAAATTATATGAATAATTAGCACGTCCAAAGGTAATCTTTTCACATTATGTTAATTACAAATGTTTTTTCTGAAGCTACGATGGTGGAAAGCCAAAAAATTAAACAAGGTTTTTCGTGAGGACGATGGGTGGGAAGAAAGATGGAGAACAGGGAATGGAACTTCGAAAGCCAAAGGTTTTATAAGCAATATAAAAAATCACCGTATATATTGTATCAATTCTGTTTCTGCTATAAAAGAGATAGATGGATACATAGAAATATAGCTGAATGTATAGATAAAGCCTTTGGTAATAATGCATCACCTTTTTCCCAATGTCTGTCCTTTTTATGAAATATGTCAAAAGATAATACTTACATTAGACATATTTAGAAAAGCTTATATAGATATATTATAGAGCGAGCTACATTCTATAGAGAACAGCCTTGAAAATCCATTACCATTTATTATATATATAATATAATTATATAAAGGGTTCAACCAACAACATGTAACTAGATTAGAACGACCACAGATTCAAAGAAACATTAGATAAAAGTGACATCATAAGAACTTCAAAAAAAGGAATAAAGAAGTCTTAACCCACCTGAAATCCGGCTTCCATTTAGAATTTTTTCCATTTGACCTAAGTTAGCACCTTTATGTGATTTTCACAAACTGTTTTCAATCCATAGGGACGTAAGGGTTGGTTTCCAATAATGACCAGGCATATTTTTTCAACATATCGCCAGTTTAATACTTTTATCATTTTCCTGTAGAGGCTGAAAAAACAACGTTAGCACAGGGGTTAACACGGGTGAAAGTATTTCATTATTAATGTGGCAAAAATGTTTTTTTATATATAAAAGAAAACAAAAACTGATTAACATTACCCTCCCTTTTCTTTCTTTCTTATTGACAAAACATATGATTCCCCCCCCCCCGAAATCTATGAAATGGATCAACGTCGGCAACGACGATCCGGTTTCTGACTTTTTTACATGATTAGCAGACAAAATAATTTGAAGTCCGAGACGGCTTGGATTTAAAAGTAGAAGAATTAGGTAAATAAGCTTTCTAAAAACCTCGGATTTTGGAATAGAACAGGTTTATAAATCACAGTCTCATACAACCTAATCTTTGTAACCTCAATTTTCTACAAAAAAAGTAAAATACAAAAAAAAACATAACTGTGCATGGAAAAAAAATGTCTAGACAGGAAATGAGATAAATTTAAAGTAGTGACATAATACTCGCCAGTATGGACTCTTGAAACTCATTGTGATCTTAATTTGTGCTCGAGTTAAAACACGTTGAACGTTGTGGTAAGTAATGCAGCGAAAATACAAAGTCAATTACAATAAATCCCCAATAAAAATGTAAAAAATTAAAATATAGCGCTGTAAAGGAAAGAAAGCTTCAAACCAATACTCAGGGCAATGCAGAGTTTTCTAATGTTTTTATATTTAGGCGTCCAATGTATATAATAATATAAATAGATAATAAGGTTGAAGTAATATGGTGCACTCATAGGGAACCTTCCTCGAACGGCTGTTCATTGTTCTACCTGGAAAGATTCTTAAAGGATATATTTTTTAGAATGCGGGAGATGCTCTCCACCTGACGGTAACAATCTATCGACACACCATGCCGCCGGGCTGTTAAAATATAAACTCGATGTGTGCGTTAATGTAAGAATTCTCCCCGCGTAAGGCATCTGTGTGATCATGTAATACCCCATATGGTTAACACAGCTGAAAAGCTTATTTAATAGAAAATATCTTTGCTTTGTAAAAGTTGGACGGATTTTGTAAGATGAAAAGACAAGAATGCTATGATAAGACTAATGTGGCAATTTTTTTTTACAAAATAAGGGTTTTTTTGACTAGTGGACTATTACTGACCAATAATATTGTATTTTTTTTTTTCCGTTCGCCAAATCCATAAGCTATGGGATTCAGAATTTTGGAAACTTTGAAAACATTAGTTTCTGGATTTCATGATTTCCCTTGATATAAAGAGTCCGGGCTGCTGTCAGGACAGGTAAGAGCAAGGTAAGAGGGGAGGAGAGGGAGGAATGAAGGGCTGTATAGTTAATAGAAGATGGAGAGAGGGTATGTAAGTGTGAGTTTGTATTATCGTATGGTGGTAGAGCGAGTGTGTATATTTAGTGAGTAGTATTAGAGTGAGTTTGTGTTACTGTATGTGTTACTGTATGGTGGTGTTAGTGTAGGGTATTTACATGAGTGAGCGTTACTGTATAATGTGGTGTTAAAACGTGTGAGTCCATTCTTTTAGTGCGTGTGCATGTTAATGTATGGTGTAACAGTGTGTGTGTGTGTGTTAGTGTGGAGTGTTAGCATGAGTGTATGCCAGCCAAGGGTGTTAGAATGTGTGTATGTTAGTGTGTGGTGTTAGCATGAGTGTGCGTGTTTTTGGTGTTAGAGTGTCAGGGATGAGCCTAAGGTTAGTGGTCTGAGCTAAATAGTTTGTATGTGTATATATAAGTATATGGTGTTAGAGTGAGTGGTTGTTAGAGTGAGTGTGCATGTTAGTATGTGCGTGTATTTTAGTTGTAGGATGGCTGCACCCAGGCACCACTAACCCTCGGATCAGCCCTGCTCCTTAATACTCTCTACCCTTCCATGTGAGTATATAAAATAAATATTAACCTCAATGATGATCAAAAGCCACAATATAAAAGATACATAGAGTTACAAATCCGACACATTCTCAGTGTAATTTCCTATTTAAACATTAAATTCCACCAAAGAAGACGATAAAAAATGATCAAGGCCAAAAATGTGAATTGTAAATTAATCACATTATTAATATTCAACATTGTTTACCGTGGCTGGCTCTTGTTTTATCCGTCAACAACAATAAATGGCTAAGTGTGGTACTTTATTATACGCGTGATTCTAAATGATATCAAGGAGAGGACGTAAAAGGATATTTCCATGATCCGGAGAAACAGTGACAGCGACAGAAGACAGAATAAAACTTTATATTCATCATGAATCTGTCATTGCTATTAAGACCTTTGTATCCTTTAAAGCGGCATTTGGGAAAGATCCCCGAAATATTCATTTCAGGAATGGGGGGAATCACAATAATTAATTTTTGGGGATTTAAATTTAAAATCTCAAAGTAATGACATCATTTTGTATAAGGATATTTTTGGCAGGAGTAGAAATTATTATTTTATTTTATTTTTTAAAAATGCTACTTTTGCACCTTTCACAAAGAGCTCGATAAAGTAAGCCATGGTGTGCATTGATGAATGGCGATGTTGGTATTAGAGGCGCTTCAGGTAATTCCTAGAAGAAGAAGCCAAGAACTTTCATCGGTGTTCTAAACATGGCAGAAAAAGACACTTCCTGTTTCCCGTAGAAACCCGGAAATTTCTGAGTTTGTGGTCGGTTTAGCTTGCTTCATTGAATTCGCTATTTGATGCGTTGACAAGAGCTGACATTTTCATACTAATTTCCCAGGGAGTTTTAGGAAAAGGTAGAATGGTTACTAGATATCCGTAAATGATCCAGAAAGAATGTATCAGCTTTGCTTAGCTGTAGATCCCAGGACTAACCTTTTGAGTCATCCCCAGCCGGCTTCAGCTCTCAATCGTCAATGAATGCAGCCAATAGGTCAAACATCAAAAAATCTAGAAGTTTTAAGTTAACGGCCATTGTTGAGTAAGCATTCTCCCGGCAAAGTTGGGTTTTGTCAAGGAAGCTTCATGATTTAATACAGCCTGACTATTATTTTTATCGGTTACAAACTATCCCCAAATATTTAATATAAACGTAATGTTATAATTACATGTCTAACACCACTAACCTTTTGAGAACATTCTGCCGGTAATCAGGAGATGGCTATAGACTCGTGATTGACAGAGGACAAAGCTATACAGCCTTAAAAGATATCGTCGTCAAAAATAATTGACCTGAAGATTCCGATTACATGATTTTTTTGTTAAAGAACGCACTTTCAATAATCTGTAACACCAAAAAACCACGTCTCATTACAGCATAATCGTTAGTAATGTGCACTTTATGTTCTACCGAAGGTTTTCATGATAGCTGATGTTTATCTGGAGAGGACTGAGCTTTGTGAAAGACGGCAACAATACAATTGAGTTAATTTCCTACACCGTGTTACGGCGCATGTTTATCTGGGTCCCCAGGAGAGACTCTCTAACCTTTGACAAGGAGCACTCCAGATTATGAGAAGCCATACATGATACCGGAGGGGGGGGGGTATCTCCGTGCTATGGCTAGATTGGCCTAAAATGTGAAATCTGCACATGAACTTTGAGAGAAAAGGTCACCGATATCTTTTTGATGGCTCTTTCTTCTCTAAAAGTAACCTTGTTTCGCCGTCTGAAGGTCACCAATTAATGATCTCCCATAGCGTGCGCTTTTTCTTGAGAAGCAGCCGTAGAATTGTACATTACGCTGATTTTACCCAGATTCATGGGATTTATAGAACGTTGTAAAAACGCACAATTTATACATCAACGTAGCAAAAAAAAGGGGATTTGAGACAACCATCATATTTATAGACATGACCTCTAACGGTTAAAACACAAAAAATAACGATTCCGAGATTGAGAATAATAGGCAGCAGAAAACATATCCTAAATCCTTTATCATTCCTACAACCTATTTATCAAAAGGGGAGATTTTTAGACACCTCGTTACTGG